>APFE031692422.1:0-37681 GCA_000404065.3 Pinus taeda
CTTATTTGCAGGGGATGGGTTTCACAAAGAGTGAGGCAGATCCGAACCTTTACTTTATTGTGATAGGTGAGGAGCCTCTCATTCTGGTGTTGTAGGTGGATGACTTGGTCATTACAGGTGCAGAGAGACTCATAGAGCACTTGCAAGAGAGATCTTGCGACGGAGTTTGAGATGAAGGACATTGGCTTGATGCATTACTTTTTGGGTTTGGAGGTGTGGCAGGAGGAGGGGCATTTCTTCCTGGGGCAGGGAAAGTATATTGTGGACATCCTTAGCAGATTCCACATGGAGGATTGTAGACCCATGTCGACACCGATGATTACCAACTGGAAGAAGCTTCATGCTTCGGATTCCGAGTTGGTGGATCCCACATTGTACAGGCAGCTGATTGGTTCCTTGATGTATTTGGTCAACACTAGACCAGATATCTGTTTTGCAGTCAACACGATGAGCCAGTTTATGTGTGAGCCTAGGAAGGTTCACTGGGTGGCTGCAAAACACATTTTGCGGTACTTGCAGGGGACAGTGGATTATGGTCTGGACTACAGGCAGGGAGATGGAGTGAGATTGGTAGGATACACTGATTCTGATGGGCAGGTTGTGCTTATGATAGGAAGAGCACTTCAGGTGCTGTTTTGGTTTGGGTTTAGCAGTAGTGTCATGGTTCAGCCGAAAGTAGCAGTCAGTAGCACTGAGTTCAGCAGAAGCAGAGTATATGGCAGCCAGTCTAGCTAATTGTGAGGCCATCTGGCTTCGCAAGATGTTGTTTGGCTTATTTGGTCAGCCGTTGAGACCTTCAGTGATTTACTGTGATAATCAAAGTTGCATTAAACTCACGGAGAATCCAGTATTTTATGACAGGTCAAAGCATATCGGGATCAGATATCATTTCATCAGAGACTATGTTCAGAAGGGAGCTGTGAAGCTTGAGTATATTTCCACTGATGAGCAGGTAGCATACATTCTTACCAAAGCCTTACCATGGGGCAAGCATGTTTACTTCAGAGACAAGATGGGTGTGGTGAGGAACACCTTCCTCGGTAAGAGGGAGTGTTGAAATTTGGTACCCGAGGACAGGTGGTTCCCTTAGGCTTTGATCTTTGGCCTAGGGAAAAGTGTCCAAAAGATTTTAATTTTTCTCCTAAAGTGACTTTATAATTTTTATAAAGTTAAAATCTAATTTAAAAGTGACTTTAAGTGATAAAGTTACTAAGTCTAATTTTAAAGTGACTTTTATAAAGTCAATGAAAATTAGAAAGGAAAAGTGACTTTGGAATAAATGACTAAGTGGGTCTTTATTAAAGTGGGTGAATTAAAAAATAGAAAGTGAGATTTAAATGTGCATTTAATCTCAGCCATTGATCTAAATCTATTTCAGCCATTGGATTTAGAGATCACCCAAAAGTCACTTGGATCACCCAAAAGTCACTTGGAGTTATATTAAAGGAGGAAAGGAGGAAAAGATCATTCATTCTTTCATGAGCAGATTGGGAGAAGGAGAGCAAGAGAGCAAGGGAGATTTCTGGACAAGAAGGAGAAAGAGGCAGCAGTTTGGCACACATACCAGGCAGCTCTTCAGCAAAATCAGAACAGCAGAAAGACAAGCAGAACAACAGCAAGAACAAGCAAAAAAAAGCTGATTTTTGCTGAAAACTGAGAAGTTTCCAGGTGGTCCGTTGGAATGAAAACGGATAAGTTTGCTTGCTGAAAAAAAAAATTATTTTGCTGTAATTTTTGCTGAAATTTTCTTGCTATAAAAAGACATTTTTCAGAAATAAAGAAGAGCTCTCAAACTGGTTTTCCCCAAGAGTTGTAGGGGGCTTTTCCAGGGTCACGTTGACCAAAAATATCAGTGTTTTAATGTGTTTTAATGGCTGTTTATTACTCCTGATTTTTATTTCTGCAATTTCCAGCATTCTGTAAAATTTCTAGAATTTGTGTTTTCAGCAAATTTATTTTTTTCAGCTTGTTGAATGTATGGTTATGGGAAAGGGCATTTAACTACATGGGAGAAATAAGGAGAAACTGAAAACTGGGGTGGGAAAACAGAAATTTTAACAAAGAGAAGACTATTGAAGTACATTCTGACTGAATAGTGGATTGGATCATTGAGGATCTAATGGTCTCTCAAGACATCAAAAATTACTAGTATTGCATGAACGTCTCCTTGCAAATTTGTTGGGTGAAGGTTGTGGATTGGAAGCTATACTCAAGTGAACGGAAATTTAATTATGAGAGAAACACCCCTATGCCAGGCTACTTTAACATTGGGATACATGCACGTTTTTATAACAGGAAAAACACAAAGTTAGGCACAACTACATTGCTAGGAAAAGATGTATATAATAAAGTGATCTTATACATGATGCTTTTATAATCTCCTCAAAGTTATACTCAAAGCAATGACTCCCTAGCATCAACCTAGTAGAAAATATCCCAAACAATTCAATAACAAGAGTAACAGGTAGGAAAAATATAAATAAAATCTTATTGTTTACGATAACCACAATACTGCTTTACTAAAAATGATCTGCATAACACAAAGAAGATTGAAAATATGAACCTTACTGTTATCAGCATAAATTTGAATAATTATGATCTTCAATAGCACCCTGCTTGGCCAGATGTTGATGATGATAGCTCAGATAGGTGCTTCTGCATAGGTTAGGTGTCAAGCATGTAGAAGGTTAGGTGTCTAGTTTGGAAACATCCTCAAACTCTTACTGTCCTTGGCATGGTTCCTACAAGCCTCCTTCTCCTGAACATCCTATAAGGTCATTTCATACCAAAAGACCTTAACAAACTTGGGGGAACCTATCCACTGCTCCTCCCCTCACGAACCTAAAGATTGACTCCCTCTAAGCTACTCAACCTTCGAAGCTATCTACTCGTCATTCTCTGTCACTACTCTGCCTCATGCTTTCACTTGAGTAGCTTGGCCCTTTAGCCTATACATGTTTCTCTCTCTAACTCCACTGACATATCCATCATCAAAGCCAGATCTGCTAGGTTTGATCAGTTGATCAGTACCTTCCCATCTAGGAAAGCAACAGAGAACCCCTTCTTCTCCATCATGGAAACTTAGAGCAAACTCCACTTGAGTTCTGACACACACAACACGTCCTTTACCTCCATCCTGCCTCCTGACTCAGTTGGAGTATGTTAAAATTGGCAACTAGGGCCAAACTCCATGTGGGTCACCTTATTTATGACAGGTGATATTTTTCTTGGATTCCTCTCTCCGAGAGGTGTAGGATTGATCTAAAGATCATCTGATTCCGACATGTATATATGGAGATATGAATTTATTTGTATTATTGACAAATTGTCAAGATCGGCCAGCAAGCAAAACAAGCAACCCCCAGCTCATCCTCAGCGTTGCATATAAATAGAGAAGACCCCAAGTCATTTTAGATGCACATCATCTCATGATCTCTCTCTCCACTTGTTTGGGTATGTCTTCTTAAAAGGAGGACTTGGTGGAGAGAAGGGTATCAAGCCCTAGCCGCAGCAAGAAGAGGCCCTAGCCACAACAAGAGAAGAGGTCCTAGCTGCAACAAAGGAGAAGCCCTAGACAGCATGAAAGGAGCCTAGAAGGACAGCGTGGAAATCTTTGTGTTGTAGGTGACAGCATGGTGAATAAGGCAGTTCTAGGGCATGAATTAAGGACTGTTTGCAAGGCAGGGAAGCTGCAGCCACAAGGAGCAAAAATTCGTTGAAGACAGGTCAGCGTAGGGCTGGATATGCATGCAGTTGGGTGTTGGCAAGTGCAATCAGCTAGACCAAGTTCATGAGGAAGAAACGATGCTGTTTGGGATTCTTTGGGTAACATTTATGAAAGCCGAAAGCTACAGCAAGCTGTTGTGCTAGGCCGCAGGCCATAGCACACAGCTGGAGGTTGTGTTAAGGGCTGTCATGGGTGGACCACACCTTTAGGAGGCAGCGTGGTATGAGAGGAGGGTCTCCAAGGTGAACCGCAGCCCTACAAGTCCCTGTTTGCTGACTGTGTGGTGGAACTAGGGCTGCTGGACATGCCCTAACCAGGAGTGCAGCAAACAACAATATTGCAGCAGTATTTTGTGGAGGGCGGCTGGATTGATGAACTCCTCAAGGGTATGCCACAGCTCTCTTAGGGACTGTTTGGAAACTGTCAAGGGAGTTTAGGGCTGCTGCAAGTGCACTAACTAGAACAGTAATCATCAGCGCCCTAACATGATGATGATCACAATCACTCCAGGGGCAACTTCAACAACCACAATCAAAGGAATGGCAGGTTCAATGGCAAAGGAAAAAGGAATGTGGGACATCATGGAAATGGTCAACCCTCCAAGAAAGCAAGGAACTCCAAGTATGAAGAATAAAATGTTGTTAACAAGAAGCAAAAGGAATACTATCTTATATCGGCCCTCTCTACTACCTCTCCTCCGGACTCTTTGGGGAATTGGCTAATTGATAGTGGTGTTTCAAGGCGCTTCACCGGGTACAAGGAAGCTCTCTCTAATCTGATAGAGAAGAAGACAAACTTGGAGATTATTCTTGGAGACGATGCCACCTATCCTGTGAAGGGAGTAGGGAATGTTACCCTTCAATTGAACCAGGGTAACACGATTCATTTACAAGAAGTTCTATATGTGCCTGTTCTCAAGAAGAACCTAGTGTCCATTTCGGCAATGGAAGACAAAGGATACAAGGTGGCATTCATCGATGGAAAGGTACGTGTTTGGAAAAGGAATTTTAAAGATGATTTTACTCTTGAGTTATGGGTTGACACTTTGTATCAAGTTGGAGGAAGTCCATTAGGAGCCATGTCTTGCGACACATCTCTACAATCTGAACTATGGCATCGGAGGTCTACCCATCTTCATTATAAGGCTCTTCCCAATGTAAGACAGATGGTGATAGGTATGCCCAAGTTCAAAGTAGAGCATGAAGGTATATGCCCGAGATGTGCCAAAGGAAAACTTACAAGGGGACCATTTCCCTCAAGTAATAGCAAGACCACAGATATATTGCAATTGATACACTCTGATATATCTAGTATGATGCCCATAAACTCTTTGGGAAGATACTTATATTATCTCACCTTTACAAATGACTATTCTCGCAAAACTTGGAAGGATGAAGTATTCACCTGGTTCCGTCACTTCAAAGCCTATGTGGAACAACCCGAGGGATTTGAGGTTCATGACCGGGAATCTCATGCATGCAGGTTGAAGAAGGCCCTCTATGGCTTGAAGCAAGCACCCCGGGCTTGGTATGAGACGATTGATAGCTATCTGATGAAGTTGAGATTCACTAGGAGTGAAGCCGATCCAAACCTTTATTTTAAGGTTGAAGATGATAAACCTCTCATACTGGTACTTTATGTGGATGACCTCTTTCTGACAAGTGCAGACCCTCTCATTCACAAATGTAAGAGGGGGTTGGCTTTTGAATTTGAGATGAAGGACCTAGGACTGATGCACTACTTCCTAGGGTTGGAGGTCTAGCAAAAGCCAGGAGAAATTTTCTTATCTCAAGGAAAATATGTAGTGAAGATATTGGAAAGATTTGGGATGGTGGACTGCAAGCCTATGACTACCCCGATGGAACTTACCTTCAAGAAGTTATGTGGTAGTGCTATCGGACCTATATTGGGAAATGCTTCTTAGTATCGTCAACTCATAGGAGCACTGATGTTCTTGATGAACTCTCGTCCGGATATATGTTTTGCAGTTAATACGTTGAGCCAATATATGGTTGAACCTCATCACACACAGTGGATTGGTGCCAAGAATCTTTTGAGATATCTTTGGGGCACAATCACTCATAGACTGAGATACACTGCCGGAGATGCGAGGCTGCATGGTTATTCTGATGTTGATTGGACCGACGGTGTGGTAGATCGCAAGAGAAATTCTTGGTGTTGTTTCTCTTTGGATTCTGCTTCGATGTCCTGGATGAGCAAGAAGTAGAAGTCGGTTGCTTTGAGCACCGTTGAGGCAGAATATATAGTTGCGAGTATGGCCTCCTGTGAAGCTGTCTGGTTGAGGAAGCTCTTTAGTGAGCTGTTTGGACATGTGTTGGATACCACCGTGATCCTCTGCGACAACCAGAGTGGGATCGATTATCAGCGAATCCTGTATTTCATGATCGCTCCAAGCACATCGATATCAGGTACCACTTTATCCGGGATATGGTACAACGAGGAGCAATAAGGCTCCATTACATTGGGACTGATGAGAAGGTCGCCGACATTCTGACAAAGCCCTTGGGAAAGGTCAAATTCTTGACTTTCCAAGAACAACTAGGAGTCCTGGAGAGACCCTCTTATGAGGGTCTTGTATGAGAACACAACTTGTTGTGCTAGGCCGCAAGCCATAGCACACAGCTGGAGGTTGTGTTAAGGTCTGTCATGGGTGGACAACACCTTTAGGAGGCAATGTGGTATGAGAGGAGGGTCTCCAAGGTGAACCACAGCCCTACAAGGGCTTGTTTGCTGACTGTGTGGTGGAACTAGGGCTGCAAGACATGCCCTAACCAGGAGTGCAGCGAACAACAATATTGCAGCAGTATTTTGTGGAGGGTTGTTGGATTGATGAACTCCTCAAGGGTATGCCACAACTCTCTTAGCGACTATTTGGAAACTGTCAAGGGAGTTGAAGGTTGCTGCAAGTGCCCTAACTAGAACAGTAATCATCAGCGAAATGAAATCAAAATTATGAGCCGTGTTTAGGCTAATTGAGCTGCCCTATTTGACCAGCACTGATTTTTATGGTCAAGGCTTTACTGTTGTTGTCATAAATTATCAGATTTGTAAATTTTGTACTATCTCTCTCTGCTGAACTATTGAAGAATATAAGAAGAATTGATCAAGGGTTTCCCCACATTGGGGTTTGTCCCTGGCTGGTGTCACATCTTGGGTCCTCTTGTCTTGGATTGTCTTCTACTGTTTATGTTTATGTTCTATCTGCATTTTAATATCATGTTGATGTGATTGCCAAACTGGATATTGATATTGGGCTACTTAAGAAATTGAAGTAAAATGCTCTTAAGCATAGAACATACCAAAAATTAACAGAATATCATTGTTCCAACCCCTTTTACAATTTAGCTACATGAGTATGATGTTGCATCAAAATTAGATCCACAGTAGTCTTTTGTCCTAATGGCTTTTTTCCTGATGATGAGCCTTGTTATAGACTTGAAATGTTGACACAAAAAATGTCTACTATGGATCTGGGCTTTTGCCCTGACGATGAGTCTTGTCATAAACTTAAAATGTTGACACAAAAATGACTACTGTGGATGGCTTCTATCTTGATGATGAGTCTTGTTATAGACTTGAAACGTTGATACAAAAATGACCACTATGGATCTAATTCCGATGCAACATCATACTCAAGATTCTCACCACAGAAATCTTCAAACACTCAATTTAACTACATGTTTAGCATCATCACCAAACTCCGCATGTAGTTCTAAGTCCCACTCTATCAAGATGTCAACTTGCTCCCCTGCTCTTATCATATGCCTTGTGGCTCCGCAATCTAGTATCTGTGCACCCACTGGTAATGTGCCCGAGGTAAGGTAGGAAACAAGTACAAATTTTGTTTCGAACTTCCTGGAAAACTCCTCCTAAGCTTCTATCAATGCAGATATAGTTGGTTGCATGCCCTTCCCCCTTTCTTCCTCTTCGAGCACTGTGAAGGATAGTGTCCCATCATATGACAAACAAAACACTTGGCCTTAGTCTAGTCCTTCTTCAACTGTGAAGTTGACTCCTCACTTGTTGCTTAAACCTTTGCTCCTTATTGCCCAAGTGGCAGGAGCAAGGCTCTCATCATTTCTCTAAGATCTCCTTTTGGATGAAGTCATCCCACAATCTATTCCAATCTAGTAGATTTTCTCTTGCAAAAACACCTGTCACAAAGGTAGCCCAATGTTTTGAAAACCCACTCAAGGATATCCTTACAGGCTAATCATTTGGCAAGGCTATTCCAACAACTCTAAGTTCATCTCGAACTTTCTAAATCCTTGTGAGTTATGAAACCACGGCATATGATTTTCATATAGTCATCTTGGTGTTCCTGAGCTTCTCCCTCAACATCATATTGTGATTTTAATTGTCACTGTGATATAGGCTCATCAAAGCAGTCCACATCTCATATGCACTACCCTTCCCTGATTTGTTAGGGATCACATGATCCTTCACCCCATCCATAATGATATGTTTAGCCTTCACATCTTTCAAAGTTTCATCATGGGCTTCTAGAGTTGTAGCATATGGAGGAGTTGTAATCTGGGTGGTTGCAAACTCCCATAGGTTATTCTCCTTGAGAACCAACACTATCCTCTCCTCCCATGGGCTGAAGTTATAGGCCCCATCCATCCTATCCTTAAACCTCAAAATGGTTGATTCCATCTCAAAATCAAAAAATCACTAACTATCACGCCCTAATTGTTACGGTCTCCTCTCTCTCTTACGAGATGACCTCTACTAATCTCACAGCGTTCTGCCCCGATTGTTACTAATTTGAACCCTATTCTGATCATCTCTTGTTGACCCCCACCTAGTTGGGGGTCGAGGCTCTGGTTGTCGGTCAAACTCTCGACACCTACACATAGTTCGCGCTTGTCACCCAACAGTTTCATCGTTGCTTGACCCTTCAAACCTATTGTGACTTTTCCTTAGAGGTTGCCCCCCCACTTCTGTACAACAACTCAACTTGGTGGTTGGTGCTATAACTTTTGTGTCCCATCTAACTTCCTGCATTGTTGCTCGTTATCCTCCTAGCAGACTGCTTCAACTCGTATTGTGTCTTGTGCGGTCAGGCTGGCGACTAGCCACCCTTGTCCCTAATGTGTTTATGACTTGGTCAGTCGATCAACCCACCTTTTGCTTCGGCGCGACTTCTTTTGCGATTGGGTGCCCTACATCAACTACCCTTGTGCATCTCAATGGTTATCTGCTACCCGACACAGCCATCGGGCCTTTGACACATGCGTATCATTGCTTTGCCCCGACCCACTCATGTTCAGTGTGTTACAAAGGATCCTCTGCCACCTAAGTCACTGCATCATGCTATTGATTGACAATCGCTCCGCCGACAACACATTGTGTGATTGGGAATATCAAATAATTGAATCATATCAGATGCGAAAGTGTTTGGCTCTAAGAGCACTTGTCACAACTACTTAGCGACTAAGCGATTGTCAACCACCAGCCATCAAGCCTCCCCTCGCAGGTTGCTCCATCTCCCTTGTAGCTGCAGCTCAAGCTGCCTCTATGGCCAATTAGTCACAACCTCTTTGTTGGCAACTATCATAGCTATCAATTGGACCTGCTTTTTTCTTTTTTTCTTTTTTTGTCTTGGTCACTATCAACATAGTGCCCCCATGAAGAAAGCAAAAAGAAAAATCTTTGAATCAACCATAAAAAAGATTTGTGACCCTCCTTTAAAAAAAAATTGCTTACAAGAGCAATATAAGGCCAATTTCTTTGGTCTTTGTTAAAAAAAAATCGCTCATACGACCACAGTTGTACCTAGCCTTGACAATCCAATACGAACTCTACATTAGTGATTCAAAGATCAGTATCTCAAAGTTTATGTTCTCATACCATGTTAATTTTTCTTACCCTAGCATACCAACAAATAGTTCCGAGCATATTTACGTCGATTGAATAAAAGCACCAGCTAGGGTATTAACAAAATAAATTCAGCAAAAAGCAAATTTACCAATCTCAATCGCAAAAATAACACAGATTTTGCCTAATCGCTGTTCTTTGTTGAACTTTTGAACTTACTTAGGCTCCCTTCCTAGGAAAATGGCCTAACAAAGGAGCTACATACAACATTTGATCTAATCGAATTGATCAAACCCTCCTTGGATGATCTGGATATCCTTGTTGCCCCTTCCTCGGACCTAACACACTCACTAAGATGCCTCTCTCAATCTTGTGTTGTTGTATGGTGTCTCATCTCCCTCTCCCTAGCCTTGCTTTTATAACTTGACATTGAACTAAATCCCTAACCCTAATCTCTAAAGTGATTGACGGTCGAGATTAGATCTTGCCTCATTTGCGATTATGGGCTGAGAGTTAAACATATTCACTATATTAATTTACTTTACTTTCCTAACTTTACTTTAGCTCAATAAACCAACATAATATCCATGTGCTTTTCCTAAGCCTAACTTAGGCTAAGCAACAAAAACAACTTGCTCACACTAGAGCAAGTGTCTAAGGAGATCTTTGGGTGACTTCTGCACGCCTAGACAATTAGGTCTGGGCAAAAGTACCTACTTGAGCTACAAACATCAACATCTCAATTACCTCCTCTATTTTTTCCTCCTAAGGTTGGTCATACCAATGTAGCTTCGCAACAATGAGGCCTTCTCAATCTCAATTTATGCTCAAGGCCCTTATTTCGAGGAGGTAACATACACCACTTGATGTCCCCTTGGAACTAACTTAATATAAAATATACAAACAATGTTGCCTATGTCCAGAGCCTCTTCTTGATGACTAATTAAACAAGCTTTAGAGATACAAATAAAACAAAAAGGATTGTTTGATTAGGCTTTAGAGCCTATGGAAGCCCCCACTGAACCATAAAAAGCCCTTTTTACTTAGTCAATTTTCATGGATGGTTTGCCTAATGATAGGGGCTTAGCTCACATGGGAATCAATCAACCTAGGACACCCGAACACATATTTTAGTTTTGTCCCCTCTCCGTGTTTCCTTTCCATTTGGTTGTTAGCATTTGTGTCTAGTTCCTTCCCACACACTTGACCCAACCTTATTAGGGGATAAACTCCCTTGGGTTGTTGAGTTTCAAACCCCATTGCAACCACTGAGAGTATAGATCATCATTTTTATTTAAAAGGAATTTATTCACTTCATTTAATAATGCCCAGCCTACTAAAATCTTCACATGGTTTGGCATCTTGCTAAATTGTGCAAGTATGTACATGGAAAGTGTGGTACAAGTGAAGAAGGTGGAAAAGGATGTGACCCACCTTACATATATCCTCAATTTTTGGGGAGATACCCCCTTGTGCCATGAACAAAGAACCTCTAAACTGCACTCAATTTGATCCCGACAACAACAAAGATCTAAAGGTAATGCAATCACAAAGTGGAGGTAACACCAACACAACTAGCTCCCTCCACCTACAAAGAAAAATGACAAATTTTCCACACTTACACTTACAATTTCTAGCATTGAAATAACCACTTGAGCCTGACAATGATGGTTGTAAACATATCATGTTTGATCTTGAGCCTATTGTCAAAGGTCATTTGATGTTATATTTTGTTATGGACTGCTTATATTATTAAGTTATGCCCAAGGGGGCAATTTATTTTAGAGGGTGTTTTTGGTTTGTAACCAACACAATCTATAACCTAAGGACACCCCAACAGCCAAAAATCATGACTCTTAGCTAACCCAGCCCTTGAATTACCCTAATCAATGATCTAGCTTTAAGGAACCAGTACTTTCTTGATATTTGATAAAATTAAGTCATGTATATAGTCATAATCACCTTGGAAAGAATTTGGCATTTGTTTGTATGATTGCAAGCGTTATGGGTACAATCTGTGAAATGGCAATCATAACCCATGACCACATGCTTCATGTAACACATGTTGATGAGTGCAGTGATTGGGTGTGGCAAACAAGGAGAATAATAATGCAACGAAATATCAAAAAAGACATTAAGGAGCAAACAGTACACAATAACACAATCAAATGCTAGGAGGCTACTGTTTCTACAGGATTGATGGTGTTTTCATATTAATTGGCCATGAAAGAGTGGTGTGGATATACGTTGCTATGCATGTGAATGCCCAAAGACAATGTGCCTGGCAAAAGTTTGCTGAAGGGAGGATAAATATGAAAAAATGTGAAGTTGTGTGGCATTGAAGGAGTAAAATAATGGCATAATGAGATTTAATGGGCTGTCAATCATGATTCAATGACCAGTGGGCAGAAATGCAAGATATAGTTTTTTGAAAAGCCTGGCAAAAAAAATTAGTCAAACTTATGTGGTCATGTAAATACATTATCATTTATGTGTGGCACAGTGGAAGGCTTTTATACTAGTTAAAGGCACGTATCTTCAGGTATGCAGTACATATGAATGGGTGATATGGTGAAGCATTACTTGTAGATGGGTAGTAATCTTAATATGCAGTCGTAAAACAAACAATAGTGTGCAACAATAATAACTTATGGAATGCTAAGAATGGGGATGAAGATACGAGCAAGTATGGGTAGTATAAGAAAGCCTGTTGCAGCCACTTAGGTAAAGGCACTTATTTGAAATGGCTTGCAATGGTAATGATTGTGATGAGAGAACATAAAGGCATAAAAGTTCATCTTTGTTATAAATTTGACTAAAGCCAATAACTTTACTATGATTACACCAACATAGCAAAGAATTTTTTGATCCATATCACAATATCGGGGCACATTTCAAACAATTGTACAAAATTACGCAGATGGAAGCTACGATTGCAAAACACTATAAAGATTAATGTTTGTATTTACTGTCACTTGTTATTATTTGATGGGTAAGTGACTTTAGAAGTAGGAGCTAGGTGCTTGTGATGATGTAGAATGGATTTATTTTGAAGTGTTGTGATCATTGCCATTCTAATGCTGAAAGCTTTTCATATTCAATGAGCAACATTGAAGCAGATATCACGATTCACAACACAGGAAAAAATGCAGGTTGAGATCCGAGGCGTATGTTCAAATCTGCAGTTGAAGACAATATCTTAGAATTTTTTGGAAGACTGCCTGAGAATTCAGACTTGGCAATGACTCAGCCAAGGTCCAAAATCATTGAAACAGGAAAAACTTGACAAAAATTTGGTAAACAATAAAAGAGAAGGATATATTTTTTCAACTTAATTAAATTATAAATTTAAACAACATACTGCCACATAAATATCAAAATAAGATACATATATAAGATGTATAAGATGTCCAATCACATTGCCACAAATATGAAAAGAGTGTGCAACGTAAGATGTATAAGATGCCCAATTGTTGATTTGGGGTAGCATCGGATGTGCTCTAACCAAAAATTGGTGGAGAGGCTAAAGCACATGAGATCTCCAAGACCCAGAAATGGTTTGGGTAGAATCTAACCAGTTTGGGAGATATTAAAATAATTAATATTTTTAATAGAGTCCCTAAGTCTAAACTTAGGGAAAATAAAATATTAATGTGAATTAATGTAAAATTGAATTAGAATGGTCCAAAAGTCATGGATCAAGCCAAATCTAATCTTAGCTGTTGATTAGGAACTTAATCTCGGTCGTTGAATTGTCAAAGAGAAAAGTATAAGACGAGGCTTGAGGGTCACTTGGAGAACACACCGAGTTGATCAAGAATTCAATTTTCTGGGGCAGGGCTTGCTGAGGAAATCGAAGGAGTGATCAGAGTTGCAGCTAAGGGGCAGTGAATACAAAAGCAGAGAGACAGCGAGGGTACCAAGAGCATCAGCGCAGACGCCGGAAGAGAGGGACGCAGAGCCAGCTAGAGGCCACGCAAATCCAGTCAAGGCCCACGCAGAGGCAGCCAAGAGCTGCGTAGTGCCAGTGAGAGCCAGTGTGGGTGACACAAAGGCTCTAGAGGTTGACGTAGGGCGAGTTGGGGTGACATTGGGCTGATGCTAGGCCAGAAAGGCTAGCGCAGTCCCTAGAGGCAGACGCTAGAGATTTCGTTGGGCAAATTGGAGCTGAGAGCTGTGGGATTGTTCATCCAGGGTTTTAGCCAAAATATCTATCTCCAACTGTGAGGTACTACTGTCGAGATCATTCTATGTTGGGTGAGCCGGTTTGGCACCCAGATTGTATTCTGAAACTACTAAATAATAAAACCCTCAGATAGTTGCACCGGTTTTCCCGCATTGAGTTTTTCAAGGAACATTAGTCCAAAAACAACGGTGTCACTTGTGTGCTTGTTTTTCCTTCAGTTGATGATCTGTAACGTGTTGAGCATGTACTTGTATTTATTTTCAGTATTTACATGGTAAATAACTTGTTAATTAAACAGAACAAGTAGGCAGAAATAAATGAGAAAGTACATGAAGGATTTCTAACAGTTAGACTTAGAAATTCCAACATGGTATCGGAGCAAGGTTACAGATCACAGGAGAACTAAGGGCATCAGCTGAGTAAAGCAGCAGCAGCAGAAAAAGTTGTCCCGAGTGACAGAAGCTATTCCTAGCGGAGAAGTAGCGGTTATGCAGTGCCTACATCATCAAGTTTTGAGCCAGGAGGAGGATTAGTGCAGTGGCAGAAGGAAGAAGACCTGACCTACGTAGTGCCTGGTCATCTTTCTCAATCAAGAAGGATTGACACCTGTGGCCAGGAGGTGCGGATTTTGCTAGTGCCGAAATTGCACAAAGCCTAGAAGCTCTAACCTTTAGTGTGCTCAGGCATAGGAGGTTGTGGGTAAGTTGCGGAGTGGAGCTAGTAGGGTACTGTGGTCAGAACAATACCTAACAGGGGAAGACGAAGGAGAAGGGAGTTGTTGTCGAGGATTTCTAGCCAAGAAATCTAGATCAATGGTGCAGTTGCACTAACGATCGGAGTGGGGGCATCTTGACATTGGCAGAGGGGTTTCTAGGAGGTAAATCGAAGCTCAAAGGGAGTCACACCGAGAACTTCTAGAAGGGAAGTAGAGGAGCAGTGAAATGGCAATGAACGGGGTAAGAGACCAGGACAAACTGGACGGAGCCTCAAACTTCATAGTCTGGAAGGCCAAAATCTTGTTCGTTCTAGATAGGAATCGTCTCAAGCACTTCGCCTTGAAGACAACAGCGATCCCAGTTGACCCGATTGAGAACTACAAGTACGAGAAGGCAATGGCAAGGGCCAAGAGCATCCTTGATGGGGTCAAGGACCATGTAGTACCACATATTGCCGAAAAGGAAACGGCAAATGCGATGTGGGAGGCCCTGACAAAATTGTATCAGCATACTTCCGTGTAGAGGAAGATGCTACTAGAAAATCAGTTGTCGTCATACCAGATGTAGAAGGGAGCACAGATAGACACCTTCCTCGATCGATTGAAAGAGATCTGAGATCAGCTGACTTCCATAGGGGCCACACCGGATGAGGAGATGTTGGTGAGGACCTCATTGAACACAGTCTCAGAGGATTGGGAATTATTTATCCAGAGCATACTGGGCAGGTCGACCCTTCCAAATTGGGAGGAACTATGGGTGGCTCTTCGTCAAGAAGAGATCAGAAGGCTAACCAAGGCGGGAAGCAGTGGCAAGGGGGTCAGAATCAAGGAGGAAGAGGAGGATGATGCCCTAGCATATGAGGGAAAGCAGGGAAAACAGAAGAAGAAGGACCTCTCCAAGGTGAAATGCTTCCACTATGGGGAACTGGGTCACTATGCGAGCCAGTGTCCGAGGAAGAAGAGCAAGGGAGAGGCTTTTGAGACCAAGGTTGCACCAACAAGGGCAGAGAAAGAAGTGGAGACAGATGATGATTGTGCCATGAGAGCTCATGCGCCACTTGAGAGGAAGTGGGGAGACATCAAGCTGTAGTCAAACGGACTACAGCCGATGAGGGGCAAGATCCTCAAGGTACTCAACCTCTTGGATTATACCTTGCTACGGGAGCCTCGAAGAGGAATAGCAAGACTGGCGGATGTTGGTAGAGTCGGATGTGGATGGAGCGACAGAGGGAGCTACAGTGCAGGAGTCGCAGGACAACATGAGGCAACAGTCGAGATGCACAGAGTTGTTGCAGCAACACAGAGGTCAGAGAGGGAGCACTTGTCAGTGACAGAGGGAGCTTCAGCATCAGGAGTGCATGGCAGAAAGAGTATGAAAGATAAAACATGAGAGTACCTTTATTATTAACAAATGATATACATTTATAGTAAATGGTGTGACCATTGGGTTCCACATCCCAAGGTCACTTGGACTTCCTTAGTGTATTCGGCTTCCACACTAACCCTTAGAGGATTTGGTGTCCAACATTCCCCCCTTAATCCGAAGGGTTATGTATGAGTCCAAGAAGAGAGTTGTAATACAAAATGTGCAAAAATGCATCGCAGCACTATTCTGAATGTGCTCTCTGAAATGTTGGTATAAAGGGCGGTGGTTTAAGGATGACCACCAACACTGGAACGCTTAGTGCAGTTCCTGGAACTCTTCAAGTCTAGCATGAAGCTCAGGTCTTCTGCTACAGGGAATGCTCCTAATGTTTTGAAGAGGGAAACCTTCAACCAATAAAGGGAGGTCTCACCTCGCATAAAAGGGAGAACTTCAACCTGAAAAGGGAAGTCTCAACTTGTGATGGTTTAAGGATGACCAACAACTCTGGAATGCTTAATGCAATTCCTGGAACTCTTCCGAAACTGGCAAGAAGCTGAAGTCTTCTGCTAGAGGAAGTGTCCCCAATTCTATTCCTAGAATTCTTCCGAAACTGGCAAGAAGTTGAAATCTTTTGCTAGAGGAAGTGTCCCAGATTACCAATTGAAGGCATGCTCAGGGTCATCTTTGTCTCTGGCTACATCTCTGAATCTAGTATGGCAAGTTGTGGCTCAGGCTCGCTTGATGTGGCTTTGAAGCTTGTAGATGACCATCATTTCCCCCCCCCCTATTAGATACAAGGTGAGATGATGGAGAAAAATCAACTGCAAGACTGTTCAATACTCTAGAACAAGTTCTGACATGTGACTGGAATATTTTCTTAGCTATTGACATTGCCAAGAAGCGATCCATCCAAGATGAATCTTTGTTCTTGCAGGTGGTTTGTTTCTGAAGCATCTGTTTGAAGAATGACTAGTTTTATGACAGTGCTTACATGGATGAAGATCAAAACAGTGATCTTTCAAATGGCCAACTCGGTCACAGTGTTGGCATTTCACAATCTGTTGTTGCTGTTGTGGAAGAGAATCAGAATCTGAAACAGCGGAAGGTGAACTGTCATGAGGAGCAAGTGAAGATGAACCGTCATGAAGAAATCCAACACTTTGAAATTGGATTGGTTTGGAGTAGTCTGGAATATGAAAGGACATGTCCTTGTCATATCCAAGACCAGTTCTGTGCTTGTTGTGGACAAGCTCTTCCCAAGGTCTGATGACCGACTTGGGTAGTGTAGGCTAAATTTCTACATCTACATGTACAACTGCTACTTTATTGGGCACTGGATTTGAATGAACTTACTGCTTATGGGAGACTGTTTCAATGTTCTGAACAGAAACAGGTTCATAACGATGACTCCACTGTTGTAATTCTTCCTACTGTAGTTGAGATTCAAGCTACAAAAATTCAATCTTGTCATGTACATCTTGTAAACAACTGTGAATATTGATGAGAAAATCCTTGCTGATTTTGATTGTATTACACATAGTAGAGAGTATTAGATTGTCCAGTGACTCTAATATTGCACCAATTAGAGCCATTTTTTAACCTCAAAAAAATAGTAAAACAATGAGGACCTCAACGCACTCCAAACTCTAATACAATGCCAAGACAAAGAAGCTCTCAATAGTCTCCAATCTCCAAATTAGTTCAAATATCGAAAACCCCACATGCTTAACTCTTGGTCATGATGATCGAGATCTGGTGGAGAAACTATTGCGTTATTCACTATTTCACTTTATATAGAGTTGTCAAAACAGATATGACCTGGGTTCAACAATATGAACTTCATATGAATGATATTGTACAGTTCAGCTGACATGTCTCTTGATTATTCTTTCAATCAAGGCCGTTTTATTCTATATATTTTACATGAAAGCCATCCCACGATTATTGAGGGCTACATCCTTAACCAGCAAATTAATCTTCATCCTTCCATGTGCACTGCAATGGCCATTACAAACCATTCCAAACACACTACAGATACAAAATTATAACGTCCACCTTCATCTTTCTATGATACAGTGATCAATGTATCTTTTAGAACTGTGTGAGATATATATGTTGAATTGATGAGTGCTGGATAAAGATATTGAAGAAACCAACCATCTCTAAGATGATAAGAAATCGATATAACATTCTATAATAACTTCCAGTACATCAATCTGCTGAAGCTCAATCCAGTGTTTCATTTGCTAACAACAATGTTGGTTGCACTGAGAGCAGCTAATGACAAATGTCTTTGCAATTAAAAATCTGGGAAGGTGAAAAGGAATGAAACATATTTCTGGTGATTATGGGAGAGACATCTGTCCCAAACTGCCTCTTTGATCTTCTAAGCTTGGCCTTCACGACGATGGGTCGCAAGGGCAATATTAACGATAGGACAGTGATAATGGTTCCTTAGCAAGTGAACTTATTACAAGGATTTCATTGCAGTGTAGATCCTCGCTTCTCTTCGGTAGCTTAACACAGAGCCCTTAGAGACAAGTCTTAAAAAATCAACAGAAAATAGGTTGATATTTTTCTATTTACTGGATTGTGTATACACAACCAAAATCTTTGCGCAATAAGATTTGACCCACAACAATTGGTTGCTCATTGTGTAGCATTTGGGATGCTATATCGACCCTCTAGCCATCATAAAGATTGAACTCGTTGTTTCAACAACATACTCCATTCAATGCCCAATATTACACTTGTTTCAATGCACATATAAAATTCAATTGGAAGAGCAGTTGAGTCAAATGAAGATGAATCAACACCACTTTTAATTCTCAATGTTCAATTTAATATATACCATTCCAAATATTGTATATAGCAAGAAAACTCAAAATGCTTAGTGCAGAACAATTTGACCAGCAAAACTAGATTTTGAATCAAATGAGTCGATTCAGTGCTTGCTCCACATTGTGTCAATCCTGGACAACCTTTGTGTGCATTCCTTCAAATGCATCTTTCTGCTCCTTACATAGAATTTTGACGATCCAGCAGTCTAATTGCAGCAAAGAATGTAACGTTTGGTCTTGCGTAGATCTTTAATGGTTCCCCACAGCATATCAATTGGAGCAGCAACGCAGTGTGGAGGGTCGAGGGTTGCAGGCAAAGACAGTAAGAAATCTTCAAGTCTCCCAAAACAAGGTTGCAAGCAATACATCACCAAGAATTAGCTGCAGTAGGCTACAAATTCGGTGCGGAGGAGAAATTTTCATTGAGTCATCTAGCATCAACCATAGCTATACACATTCGTGGAAAGAATCTAGCAACCTTAATAGAAACTGTGTATCAATGGTAATGGACAACGTCCAACACAGGCAACATTATACCATTCAACAACGTAGATATAATAGCATTCAACAGCATATGGGAGGAGGTGAGGACTGGTATGGCAATATTCAATGGAATGGTATTAACACTGGCCATCGGTTGTATTGTTTAACACAATTGGGAGTATATAAACTACGGAATTGACAACATATGAAGAAAATAGATTTCGATACAGTATTCAAAGGGTTCAACAGAATACAACGACGCGTAATGATGGCGTGACTGTGAATCTTTGAGCGTAGACAGAGGAGCAGTGTGCAAACAACACAGTGGCTCGTATAACAGTCTCAATGCACAATTTTCCGCAACAGGAGCAGGTATCCAGCAGCGACAAGAGCAGGTAAGTCAGACCAGTGGAAGCGTTAGCATGAGGTATGTCATAATTTTTCTACTTGGGGAATTGTGCGCAGAGAATGCAACTAAAATATGGCTAATAAAACGTTCATGAAATGCAGAACTGACCTGCACAGAAAGGCCATAAAACAGATGGCTCAAAGTAATTATGAAGGGCAGGAATAAGCCTGCTCTGATACCATGTTAAACACACACATGGCAGAAAGAGTATGAAAGGCAAAACATGAGAGTACCTTTATTATTAACAAATGATATACATTTATAGTACATGGTGTGACAATTGGGTTCCACATCCCAAGGTCTCTTGGACTTCCTTGATCTATTCGGCTTCCACACTAACCCTTAGAGGATTAGGTGTCCAACAGTTTCTAGCCTGACGAAGATGTCAGAGTTCGGAGATCAGTTACTTACTTCTTAGTAACTAAGTTGCATTGCAGCAGTTAGTAGTGGCAGTGCTATGGGCAGCACAATGCAACATGATGAGAGGGGTTGCACTGCAGATGCAACAATGGCAGTGGCAGGACCATGGGCAGCAACACAGATGCAGAGGGAGTTGTCATACAGATGCAGCAGTGGCAGTGGCAAGGCCATGGGTAGCAGTACATGATGCAGCGATGCAGAGGATGTTGGGAAATAGGTCTAGGATCAACACAGGGACCAATGCCGAATGATCAAGGTGATGCTCAGTAAGGAGTATTACTAGAACACAATCCTCGCTAAGAGGGAGTGTTGATTTGGGGTAGCATCGGATGTGCTCTAGCTACAAAAATTGGTGGAGAGCCTAAAGCACGTGAGATCTCCAAGACCCATAAATGGTTTGGGCAGAATCTAATCAATTTGGGAGATATTAAAATAATTAATATTTTTAATGGAGTCCCTAAGTCTAAACTTAGGGAAAATAAAATATTAATGTGAATTAATATAAAACTGAGTTAGAATGGTCCAAAAGTCATGGATCAAGCCAGATCTAATCTTAGTCGTTGATTAGGGACTTAATCTTGGCCATTGAATTGTCAATGAGAAAAGTATAAGAGAAGGCTTGAGGGTCACTTGGAGAACACACCGAGTTGATCAAGAATTCGATTTTCTAGGGCAGGGCTTGCTGAGGAAATCGAAGAAGTGATCAGAGTTGCAGCTGAAGGGCAGTGAAATACAAAAGTAGAGAGGTAGAGAGGGTATCAGGAGCATCATCGCAAAATTCGAGAGAGAGGGACGCAGAGCCAGCTAAAGGCCACACAGAGCCAGTCAGGGCCCACACAAAGGCAACTAGGGGATGCGCAATGCCAGAGAGAGCCGGCGTGGGTGACACATAGGCTCTAGAGGCTAACGCAAGGCAAGTTGGGGTGATGCTGGGCCAGAAAGGCTGAGGCAGTCCCTAGAGGCAAACACTGGAGATTTCGTGGGGCAGATTGGAGCTGAGAGTTGTGGGATTGTTCATCCGGGGTTTTAGCCAGAATATCTGTCTCCGAATGTGAGCTACTACTGCCGAGATCATTCTCTATTGGGTGAGTCGGTTTAGCACCCAGATTGTATTCTGAAATTGCTTAATAAGAAAACCCTCAGATAGCTACACTAGTTTTCCCGCATTGGGTTTTTCCGGGGTCATTAGTCCAAAAATAATGGTGTCACTTGTGTGTTTGTTTTTCCTTCAGTTGATGATCTGTAATGTATTGAGCATGTATTTGTATTTATTTTCAGTATTTACATGGTAAATAACTTGTTAATTAAACAGAACAAGTAGGCAGAAATAAATCAGATAGTACATGAAGGATTTCTAACAGTTAGACTTAGAAATTCCAACACCAACCATATATATCATAAATTACTTGGCAATGGAAAGTCAAGAGTCAAAATTAAAGAGTCCAAACAAATATACTTATGCTTACCTGAAGATCGTTACTCCGTTCCCTTGTAAATTCATCTGTTGAACGTGATATTATCTTCACCTTCATTATTTCACAGCTCAAAAAAACCCTATCCACATTAAAATTATCAAACAAACAACAATTAGTTATATAAATGGACCAGATTATAGAATCAAATACAAAATTCATAGGTGCACACTAGAGACTTTTATCAACTTATTCACACGGACAAATTCCATAGATGAATGCAAACCTTGAAAATCCATATCAAACAACAATTTAAATAATGCAAACCTTATAAAAACCCCTACAATCAACAGTTTCATTCTCGAACTAGCTTTCTCTTATTACGATGAAACTAATGTGCCCTCCCACCAACCAGGCAAACCATCATTGACATCATACAAATATTTAATTGTGTAAACCCTAGAAAAAACCTACTACACAACAATTTAAATATCCACAGATTAACACATTTTGGTCTGCAGTTTTTCATTGGGTAAGTAAATGAAATTCTTGTTTTTCCCTTTGGAATGGGACATGATAAAATTTGTCAATATGTTCAAGAAAATACAAAATACAAATTCAAAATTCAAACCTGTACATATAAAATTGCATGCATTCATTAGCACATACGATATGAGCTAAAAAAAACCATACCCGAATGAAATACATATCAAAGAACAAAAAATTACAGTTAACTGTCTTTCTAACAGATAAAGGCAGCAGTAAAACAAACGACAAAAGTACAGAGAGAATCCTTCTAACAGACACAGGCAGCGGTAAAACATGCAACAAAAGTCCAGGGGGGAATCCTCCTAACAGACACGAACCGCTGTAAAAAATACTATAAAAGTTCAGAGGGAATCTTCATAGACATGCAATCTTCCCTCTAACTTCAATGTTCGTATAAAACTGGGGAGCGAGTTCAAGAGGTACCTTCAAGCTTGATTGAATTCAGCCGGCAGGTTTCGTGTGTTATGAGTTGCAGTTTGATCATAATTTAATTTAATCAGTCTGATTTTTGACTTGCTGAAGCGACAAGCTAGCAAATGGCTTACATCTTTATGTGGTTGGAATTGGCAAGGAAGCCTTGTATCAGTAAGCTGGCAGATGGTTTCTACCTTAGTCCAGTTGGAATTGGTGTGAAAGCCTTGTTCCAGGGAATGATAGCAATGTAATGAAAGTTTAGTAATGAGTGCCTCCTTGCTACTGTCTTACCCTTATGATTACCACCTTGCCCTACGGAAGGGCTAGAAAGATTGATCTCAGGGCTAAATAGCGTTGGTAGAAGAAAATCACGGGTTGCAAAGCTCGTAAACAGAGATAGCCAGAATTTTGATCACTGGCATTCCACTGGTGGTAGTCTTTGTGTATCTGGTACAACTGCTTGTCCGGAGGTCTACTCTATCAGTTTATAGTTTGTCAATTGAAAACTCAATGCATTCGATCTACCGTATCAAGGGCAAGCATCGAGATCGAGTGAGAAACAGGCAGTTGGAGTACAGGGATTTACAGTGAGCACAGGCGGTTGGAGTAGATGGATTTACAGGTTCTACTGAGAGCAAGCGTCGAGATCGAGATCTGGAAGGAAAGGTCTGTATCTGTTCAAGAGGAAGAAAGGTCAAAAAAACTATCCTTTTCGCAAGTCATTCCAGTTAAAACAAAAAGGTAAATTTCGAGTGTACATCTACAGCGGAAGATTTACAGAAAATATTGGCATTGCCATGGGTGAAGGGATGCGGTTTCCTGGCTCTATACTCCTAGTACAAGGGCTTTAATCCTTTGAAGCAAACGCCCAAAAACAAGCTCATATGGGTCAAGCTACCGGGACTTCCAATTGAATTTTGGACTAAGGAAGGTTTTACAGATATCGGAAATGCCATAAGGAAATTCGTCTACGTCGACCCTCGATGTCTGGGAGCCAGGGACAAAAGAGTTACATGGATCTTAATCGAGAAGGATTTCTACGAGGCATTCCCAGACCATATTGAATTGAGATGGGGGGACACCAATCTTCGACAACGTCTGGACTTCTGGGGAATTCCTTTTAGATGCCTTATCTGCCCTCAGACTGACCATCTTATGGCACATTGTCCTAAAGGAAAGGGTGGTTGGCGTTTTTCACGGGCCGTCACCGGCCAAACTCCATGAACAGGGCAGAGGCCAGGTCTGAATATTACAGCTCGTGTCGAGGAAAGAATGCCACTCGGGGTGGCGAGCATCCATTTATAGGTAATCCTAATCACCCTACACTGTTTTTTTCTGACCTGCCTCCCCATTTAGTAAATGACGTGTATATTCCCATTCATGTTCGCTCATCCCCTTGGACGTCGGAATACTCTAGCTCCCCTACTACTGCTGACCAATGTTTTAAAACTTCGACTCCAACTCGGTATCAACTCGGCCGATTTGATTTCAATGACTCGGTCATTGTAAAAAATACATTCAATATTTATTTTTTTATAAAAACATAATTTTAAAGATTTTCATTCATGTTTCCAAACACAAAGCTTTAGAATATAGAGAGAAGACAACATATGATCAAAGTAGGCTCATGAATATATCCATTATATCATAATGGCACCTGGTGCACTATCCAATACAAAGTTTATACTTAGCCACCAATGCCAGGATTCTTTTATGCCTTAGCCTAAGGACAATCACTAGACTACAACAACAATAATACCAATTCTCTGCCCCTAATGAAGTTTGAAAACCCTTGATTTAATTCTAGTCAAGCTCCAGAACAATAGGTAAATATGTATTTATTAGTCCATTGCCAGAACGTTTGCCTTTTTAAAAACATTCAATGGTTCAATGCATTGTTTAAGTTTTCTAATTCATGCCACTAGGATAACTATACTTCGGCCTTGTAATTTTCAAAACTTTCTTACAGCGATAGATTACTTTAGGGCTATAAATATGCAATAAACAACAACCCAACCATTGATATGTAGGAGGCAGAACCACTTTTGATAAATGTGCTTCAGGATATTTGTCAAAGAGCCCAGCCGATCGAGTTGTTACCAAGTCAATGGCTGGCTCGGTAACAACCCAGCCAACCGTTCCATTTCGGCCACCGAGCTGACCCTACCAGCCGTTCTATTTCGGCCACCGAGCCGACCCCACCAGTCGTTCCGTTTCGGCCACCGAGCCAACCTGACCAGTTGTTCTGTTTCAGCCACCAAGCCAACCCGGCTAGGCATTGGCTCGGTCTGACTCGACCGAGTCAGAGTCGAATCTATTGTTTTTTAAAACAATGCTACTAACTCACCCCGACCGGATCAGAACCAATTTCTCTCCGCCTCTGTACCGCCTCCCCTGGATTCTGCTCCAACACAGAGACCACCTTTCGACATTCCCTCCACATCTTTCATCACGTATACGCAGGCACGTAAACGTTCCCCCTCTACTACCAACCCTACTTTGACCCCTACTAGGCCTATTTCTCCGAGTTCTCCGGTATCCTCACTGAATAACTCGGTAGATAGTGACCTGGAGTTTTTACTACAGAGGAAGACTCTTGACCTACATTCACTCACTATTCACAAACCACCAGGCTCATCATTCCCGATCATCAGCCCATCCTCTACTGGGAACATTATCATTAGAAGGAAACAAAACAGAGGTAGCAGACATTTTAGGGGACACCCCCGCCAAACTAATACTACTATAACAAATTCTCCTTCTCTCATAGATATTCCTATATCATCCCCCATCTCTCCTCGGGCCCTTAGAGCAACCATGCCTGCCACATGCCCTACATGAATTCCATTCTTTCTATGAACATTCGGGGTTTGGGGGCCCTTCCTAAATTCCTCGCCCTCAAGGAGCTTTTCCTCTCTTCTTGTCCTATTATTATCCTCATACAAGAAACTATGCACTCGGCTTCTCAGTCTATAGACTACTTTCGGCGGATGCTCCCTACTTGGTATCACTGTTTTAAGAATCGACCAGCTTGGTAATAACCCGGCCGGCTCGGCCGAGTCCAAGCCTACTCAATCGGCTCAATGACAACGGCCCGAAAATGCTAGAAACAATGATTTTTTTTAACTTGCTTTTTGGGGACCCCAAACCCATTTGCCTATAGGTTATTTGGGGTCCATTCCACTCTCCGAAACCCTATAAAACCCACCCAAACTCTCTCATTTCCTCACAGCCATCTCATTGCATTTGAGTGGGAATTTGAGTGAGATTTTGTGAGGAGTTGTGGAGTTTGTTTTTGGAGTAGCAATGAGGAGTCTTGGACAAGCATTGTAGCAGGAGTGAGGAGCTTCTTGGGCAGCCATTTGGAGGAGCATTGAGGAGTAGGTTTGTTGGAACAACCTTAAGGAGGCAGTTTGTGCCTAGAGGTATTTTTTTTCACTTCTAAAAATCTGTTTTTGCTTATTAATTTTTATGTGCAAATTTGGAAATTGAAAAGAGTGTTTTTTGTGAAAGAAGTGAACATTGAAGCAATGCTATTTTTTTTGTTTTCATTTTCAGATTTTTTGCTTTCATTTCCATGTCAAAAAATGGCACCTACAGTGAAAGAAGTTGCTTGGGCATATGTTGAAATGATTGATCGTCAAATGCATTGCAAATTTTGCCATAGAAAAATTAAGGAAGGTCTTGGGGGCATTAATAGGCTGAAACAACACTTGGCGGGGATTAGAGGCCAAATTACTCCATGTGGATCAGATGAAATTGGGGAGATTAGGAAGGAATTGTTAGCCAACTTTGAGAAGTTTAAAGAAGAAAAGGTTGGGCAAAAAGAAATAGAGGTTGAAATTGGGAGGAAGAGGAGTATACAAACAATGATGGCTACCAACCCCCATTTTGATTATAAGGGTTCTTCCTCTATCCCTTGTACTACTGATGCATCCAACCCCTTCCAATATGTTCCTCCCTCTTTGGAGTCTTTTCAAGAAAAGCGTAAGGGTAAAATGAAAAAAAAAGGCTGATATGAATATCAAAAGTTATTTCACAGTCACACCCTCCTCTTCATTAGCTACACATGGTCCTCAAGCTAGTAGAACTTTGCAGCCCACTTTAGATGACCATTGGAAAAAATAATTGAGGGAGACTGTTTGTGATTACATATGTAGATGGTGGTATGATGTTGATATCGCCTTCAATGCTTTCCGGTCACCATATTATGAGTCTATGTTTGACGCCATACATGGTGCTAGAAAAGGCTTCAAAGGCCCTACTATGCATGAGATTAGAGGGTATTGTTTGCAAAAAGAATTCCCTCCATTAATGAGTATTTGAAAGATTTCAAGGACTCATGGGCAAGAACAGGAAGTACCATCATGTCAGATGGATGAATTGATCAAAGGAACCATACCATCATAAACTTTCTCATCTTCTGCCCACAGGGAACCATGTTTCTAAAATCAATTGAAGCATTTGATAAGGTAAAAGATGGACAATTTTTGTTTCAGCTATTGGATGAGGTTGTTGAGGAGGTAGGGGTGGCTAATGTTGTTCAAGTCATCACAGATAATACCTCTAACTATGTTCTTGCTGGTAAACTATTAGAGGAAAAACACAGAACCATCTTTTGGACCCCATGTGCTACACATTGCATAAACCTCATGCTTGAGGATATTGGCAAATTGGATTGGGTCAAAAACACTGTAGATCATGCCAAAAGCATAACAAAATTTATCTACAATCATTCATGGATTTTGAGCCTGATGAGGAAACACACAAGGGGCAGGGATATTATTAGGCCTGCCATCACTAAATTTGCTACTCATTTTTTGACATTGAAATCTATGTTCACAACATAGAAACTTGCAAAAGATATTTTCCAGTGAAGAATGGAATCAAAGCCAGTGGGGAATCAAAGTCAGTGGTCTAACAAATAGGAAGGTAAAGAATTGAAAAAGAAAGTTAATGAAGAAATATTTTGGAGAACAGTAGCAGAGATTGTGAAGCTTGTTGAGCCACTGGTTAAGGTGTTGCGATTGGTGGAAGGGGAAAGATTAGCTATGGGCTTCATTTATGAGGCTATGGATCAAGCAAAGGGGCAAATAAAGAGGGCATACAAGGATAAAGTGGCTAAGTATGGGCCCATTTGGGCAATCATTGATGAAATATGGAACAATCAACTCCATCGCCCTATACATGCAACTGGGTATTTTCTGAACCCACAGTATCATTATAAAGCTAAAAGCGACAGGAGCTTTGAAGGGGGAGGTTAGAGATGGATCGATTTACTGCATTGATCGCATGATCCCATTGGAGTGTGATCAACTGGAGATACACCGACAGGCCACAAACTTCAGTAATGCCTCAAGTACCTTTGGGAAGAACCTAGCAAAGATTGCAAGGGAAGAAGATGAGCCAGGTAAACAAAAATTTCAATTTTCAAATTCTTAATACTTATTTTTTTAAACCGTTTATAATTTGAGAGTTGGATATAATTTGTAATTTTGTTGAGTTAACTCATTACACTGCTATGTTTTTTGTAGCACAATGGTGGGAGACTTTTGGTAGCCATTGTCTTGAATTGCAGAAGTTTGAAATTCGTATTTTGAGTCAAACTTGTAATGCTACTGGGTGTGAGCGCAATTGGTCTGTCTTTGAGAGGATTCACACGAAGAAAAGAAACCGTTTGGATCAAAAACACTTAAATGATCTAGTCTATGTCCAATACAACCTCCGGCTCAGACGCAACCAATTGTTGAACAAAAGACCTGATTCAGATCCCATTGTGTTGGAAGACATTAATCCAACATCAGATTGGGTAGTGGAAAGTCATCCAACAGAGTTTCATTCTGATGAGGATATTGGTTATGATTATGAGACGATAGCATCACTCAAACATAATGTTCAGTTGAATGCAGATCCTGATCCACTTGTACCAGCCTCAGGGCCAGCAAGCCCTCTAGTTGCAGGCACTTCCTCTGCTCAGCCACAACAGAAGCGCATATCTCGTATATCTCAGTTTGCAGCTGCTGCATAGCTTGCTAGTGCTACCACTTCTACAATTGCAAATGGAGATGATGAGGAGGAGGAGTCATGGGGCCCCCTGTTTGACTCTGATCCAGAGGTTGATCCAGATGATCTTGGCTCCTCTAGCAGTAGCCAGTAGTACTGGTCACAGTTTACTTTTGTTGTAGAGACCATTTCTAGCCTCCTTGGTTATGTTTTTGTTTTGATCTCTATATCATCATCATGTATGTATTGGACAATGCACTGGGTGCCATTTTGATATAATGGATATATTCATGAGCCTACTTTGATCATATGTTGTCTTCTATCTATATTCTAATGTTGTGTGTTTGGAAACATGAATGAAAATCTTTAAAATTATGTTTTTTTTCTAAAAAAAAAATATTTAATGTATTTTTTACAACAACGAAGTCATTGAAATCGAGCCACCCGAGTCGATACCGAGTCGGAGTCGACACTCAGCCATGTCGGAGTCAGAGTTTTAAAACATTGCTTGGTATATGGTGGCTATTGATGCTACCAGAAGGTCAAGGGGTTTCGCTGCCTTATGGGATCCCCGTTGGGCTAAGATGAAGGCTTTTTCCTGTTTAGCGGGTATTTTCTTGGCCAGAAACATTAGAGGCCTCCCGGGGAGGACTCATATATGCCCCTTACAGGGAAAGGGAGGTTTTCTGGAACAACATAGAAGCATCGGGAATTTTACATTCGATTTCTCTGATACTGGCTGGAGACCTAAATTGCACTACTAGGCTAGATGAGGTTTGGGGCCATTCCCGAAGTATTGATCAAATGGCACAAAAACTCAAATATATTATCTTTGAACACAATTTAGTTGACATCTGTCCATATAAGAATGCACCTACCTGGGACAATGGTAGGAATGGAATGAACTACATAACTAAGAGACTGGATCGTTTCCTCTTACATGAACAAATGGTGGAAAAAATGGGCAATGTGCAATCATGTATTGCCAATAACTATATATCAAATCATCAGCCAATTAATCTCTCATGGCGTCATGAGGATACAAGATTTGGTATGCCATTTAAATTTAACAGGGTATGGCTGGAAGACCCTGAATTTGAGGACCTAGTCCGTGCTCACTAGTTTGAAGACAAAACTATTGGCCTACCCCCCATGGAGGACATCTTACACAGGCTATGTGCTTTAAAATCAATGGCTAAGAGATGGGAACAAAAGAAGAAGGCACTACAAAAACAGGAGCTGGCAGGTATAGAAAAAGCCTTGGCGCCGCTACATGACCATATGGCCACACACTCCTCGTCTGTCGAAGTGCGGGAACACATTCACGCACTCGAGATGAAGAAGAAGAAGATCCTTCAGCATAAGGAAATCACATGGCGCTTAAAGATCCACGGTATATGGATCCAGGAGGGGGGCAAGAACACTAAGTTCTTTCATCATTATGCCAATCACAGAAGGAAGGTGAATACCATTTGGGAGATAGCAGACGCTTAAGGGAATTGTTAGCGCACGCAATAGGAGATCACTAATCTCACGGTCACTAATTTTGAACATGCATATAGACACAAGGAACTTGATAGCGGGGAGGTACAAGTCTGGGGGGTAAGTGAATACCCTATGATGTTTGAGGAGGTAGCGAATCAGAAGCTGTACAAGCCTGTCACGGTGGAGGAACTATTTCAGGTTATAAAACATTGAAGGGTGACAAAAGCCTGGGACCAGATGGCTGGACGGTCGAACTTTTTGTTCATTTCTATGACATTTTTCAAGAGGACCTTCTAAAAATGGTGGAAGAGACAAGAATTAAGGGGTATATACATCCACATATAAATTCTACTTACATTGCCCTCATCCCTAAAAAGGCAATGACGACCACTTTTGTTGATTTTCACCCCATTTCTCTCTACAATCTTATTATAAGATTATTTCTAAGACTATCGCCACCAGGATGAAGGCAACGTTATCAAAGTACATATCCCTGAAACAATATGGTTTCCTCCATAACAAAATAATACATGACGCCATGGCCATAACTCAGGAGTGCCTGCACACTATTCAAGTAAAAAAGATGAATGTTGCAGTTATGAAGGTAGATCTCAAAAAGGCATACGATTGCTTAGATTGGGGATATTTGTGCATGGTTCTACATAAAATTGGTATAAGACCCCTTGCAGTTGAATGGATAATGGCATGCGTCACAAATGTCAGATACGTTGTGGTAATAAATGGTTATCCATCTCGTTTTTCCGGAGCCGGGAGGGGACTTAGACAAGGTTGCTCCCTTTCTCCCCTCTTATTCGTACTTGCTATGGACAGTCTAAGCCTGCATATTAAAAAAGCGGTGGCAGTAGGTCAGTTTGATGCATTACAAATCAATAGACAAATTTCTATATCTCACAATTTTTTTGCAAACGATATTTTGTTAATGGGAATGATTAGCAGATACAAATGGCTCACACTATCCCAAATCTTCAAAAAAATTGGGAGAGCCACAGGTCTGCTTATGAATGACCTCAAATCCTCCATCCTATATGGATCATGCAACCTAGAGGACATAGTATATATACAGAGAAATTTTGGGGTGGGAGCAGAAGCACTGGCTGCGGGCATGAAATACTTAGGATATCACCTAAAGCCATGTAAATACAAGAATATCGACTGGATGTGGCTCGTCGATCGTTTTAATAAGAGAATCAGGGGGTGGGAACACCAGTGTCTCTCTCTGGGAGGCCGTATAACCCTCACCCAGTTGGTGCTCACCCAATTGCGTGTCTATTAGCACATTTATTTCGAATCCTGCAGCTCATTATAAACTCACTAAATCGTATAATGGCACAATACATATGGTCTGGGGCGGGAAGAAGCTTCAAATTCCATCTTGTCAAATTGGAGAAGATTGCCAGACCGAAAAAGCTCGGAGGATGGGGCATCATAAATATCAGACGTTTTGCCTGGGCACTATTGTTAAAGTCGTTATGGCGGGGAATCTTTAGTGAAGGCATATGGGGTAAGATTATACGCTTCAAATATCTCAAGAATAAAGACTTTATATGCTGGATGCGTCAGGGATCAATTGGCAACAAAAAAGGATCAAAGGTTTGGTGCAGTTTAACAAGATTAAAGAGCTTTTCTTACAGAACATATGCTGGCAATTCGACACTGGACACCGGATTATTATGGGAAAGGATTGTATCCTAGATACAAGCACAGAATCACTTATTTCAGTCGAGTTACTAAACCTTCTCAATAGCAGAGGCATCTTCTTCTGGAAATAGGTCATCCGGGAACGGATTGGTAACATACCAATTTGGAAGAAGCCCAATCAACTGGAACTCACCGGATATCTGGAACTGGAATGGAACCGAATCATAGATATGATGAAAAGTGTTGGCTTTTGCTATGACCGCAGGAGAGACCGGATCACTTGGACCAGGAAAAAAAACTGGGGAGATTGAAGTAGCGGACAGCTACTTTAACCTTTGCATGAGAGAACTACAGCTCACTGGAAGTTGTTGGTTCTACAAATTTTGGCATACAAATCTGCCTATCAAGTTAATCATGTTCCTGTGGCTGACATGGCAGAATGAAAACCTTACCTGGGACAATCTACAAAAGAGAAATCGACAAGGGCCGAGGATCTGCTACCTATGTCGAAACGAGGGCAAAGATAACAGACATCTATTTCTGCAATGCCCATATTTTGTCTGTATATGGAAACACTTTACTGCAAATATGAATATTCCATATGTCAAATACAATAACATAACCGACTGTTTAAAATGGTGGAGTACTCAATGCTCCAGATGGAGGATGCTCTCCTTGGCAGTTTTTTGGGAGATTTGGAAATGGAGCAATCAGTTTATCTTTGGAAGGTTAAAGTTGAGAGAAGATATGATTATTGGCTACATAGATCGATGGATCAATTTTGGTTAGGATAATCACAATTCGCACAAAAATAAGGATGACAAGGGGATGGCTCCATGCAATGCATACCCCGCAGGCTATTTTGATGGGACTTCACAAGGAGGGAGGTGCAGGTGTGGTGTTTGGATTAAATATACTGAAGACCAAGAGTTTTGGATACACTAGTAGCGGGAGAGGGATCAAACATGAAAGCAGAAGCCATTGCTTTGTGAGGGTTAATCTGGTTCACAAAATTCATGGGTATCCCACACATACAAATCTATAGAGATTCCCATTGTATCATTGACCATATCATTGGAAAAAACAATATACAACAGAATTCACTACAAGGCTAGCTAAGTCGAATAGAAGAGCTATGGGCCACATTCCTGGAATCAACCATACAACACATCAGCTGCGACTACAACAAGAATGCAGACAGGATGTCAAAGAAGGGTCTACGGGATACATCAGAAGGATTACACATTCAGATAAAAATGATGACAAGAGGATAGAAGTTGGATGCCTCCTCCTGCCCGGGTAGGACATCTCCCCTTTCTTTCCTGAGCAAAACTGGACCAACACAGATAAGTACCTTTAAATATACATTTTTGCTCTTCATTTTTGTATATGGTAAATATGTAAACAATGACACACTGATGCTTTTGCACATAGATGACAATGTTTGATAATGAGCACTCTCTGGGTATAACAGAGGAATATAGTTTTGTAAATAATGTGGTATGGAGCCAGCTTTTAATGCTGCATATAGATATTATCCCGAACAGCTTGATATCGACAGATAATTTCCGGAATATGCTGTTTATATGTACTGTTTTATATAATACAAAACAGACGTTTTTTTCCTGCTAAAAAAACGGAGACGTACCAGAAATGTGGTGGAAAATATCAATTTGGACACACAACCCTGGGTAGCCGCGAAGCAAAAAACTTTGGTTCAGCATTAGCTCAGTGAATCCGCGGTCAGAACATCTCTGTCCAGTGGTTGTGAAGATGAAAACAAGAGAAGAAAGGGTGTAAGCGTAAGAAAGGGCGTCGAGAGGGTTTAAGAAATCATCCCAGACCGGGGTCGACGGTCGTGGTAGGAAGGGTCGTGGGAGTAGGAATTCCCTTTCTTTTTCTTGTTGCTGTTTTTTTTCCCTAGGTTATGTTTTTTTTCCTTAGGTTATGTTCTTTTAATTTAGTTCACATGGGGTAGCTCAAGCGGCAATGGCCGTGGAAATGAAGCCTCACCGAACCGGAAGTCTTGGGTTCAAATCTTGTACTACCCTTCCCCTGTTGAGGGGTACTTAATGGACATTAAATTGGAAAGTCCTGCCCCAACCTACAAAAAAAAAATATTTCTTTAATTTAAAATTATTTTTATTAAAATTAATAAGTTTATAAATAAAAAGTATAAATAGGTTTATTTAAATTTATAAATTTATTAAAAATATTAACTGTTTTAACTGATGGTCTGATATCTTTTAATCCATATTTATTCTAAAATAGTTTTAGTAACTTATTCATTTAAAAGAAATTAAAATAGAATTAGTAAACAAATAATTTTTAAGGAATTTAGACGTCTGTGATCCATAACATTGTTTAGAAAATTTTCGGCCAAATCACATAAATATTCTTTTGTCGAGGCGTTTCGAACCATAATAATTTTTATTTATCATATAAATCTAATGGTCCATTGAAATTAAAACAATAAATTATATCCTCTATCAAGATATAATTTTTGATTAAATTTAATAATTTGTTTTATTAAATAATTTATTATACCAATAATATTATTAAAGAAAACCATGTAATTGGGTATATATATTATTACATATAAAGGTTAAAAAAAATCATTTATCAAATATATATGAAATTAGGTAAACAAACTAATAGTATGTTATAGGATCATAATTATTATCTCAAGTCTAAAGGTATAGTAGTAATTAAATATATATACATCTATAATTGAAAAAATTTTGAAAACAAAAATCTAATTTAACTATTTCATGAATATTATTATTCTAATTATAATATTTATGTTTAAATGTAACCCAATAATAACATAAATGAAATAAGGTTAATACATTTATTGGCCAGAAATTAATTAATAACCTATTAATAACTCATACAACGAATAATAATAGGACTAAACCATACTAATACTATAGGGATGCTAGGATTAAAGTGGAAGTCCCGGCAGGTCTGATCAGCAAAGCATGGGTAAGGACAGCGGATTCGGTAGAGTGTTCGACGATCGGTTCTTAGCATTCATCGACCATTGTATCAACCGGGGTTGTTGTTGGCTCATCAAATGGACAAGGCGTGGGTTCCAATGATGGGTTAAGTGTTTCGGTCAGCGATGGTTCGTGTTGTAGCGTCTCCAACGAACGTAGCAGGAGTTTCCGTGGGCTGGAAGGTCGAGGTAAGGTTTGCAATTGGAGCGACTCGGTGTTACAGAATGGTAATTTAGCCGTAGGCTTGGATAGAAATTTGCGCCTTAGTTTTGATAATGAGATTAATGGTAAGGTCCTTATAGTTAATAAGGCCATCGGAATAGATAAGCATAGTATAGGTAATGGTTATATTAATAATCATTACGTTGATAAGGATGAGCATAATGATAATACGGGCGATGGTTATATTAACAATTATTATGATGTTAAAGCAAGAAATTATAAGGGTAATAGTACAGATAGAGTAGATGATAAGAAAATAATTAATCTTAGTAATTTTTGTTATAATAAAAGGGGTCTTAATAATTTAGTTTCAAATGAGAATAATAACCGTTATAGTAAGGTTGAAAATAAGGGTGATTCTATGGGAGTTTCGAGTCCTCACCCTCAGGGCAATAAGGTGTTAAATCTGTCTAGTTTTTCCTTTCCGCCTACGGTCTTTAGTCTCTTAGGAAAAGGTCTTAATTTTGCCTTAGCTCCCAGGAAAATCCCGGTCGAAGACATCATTTGTGATGTGGAATATGGCATTAAGAACCTTCCTGATAAGATTAAAGAAACGATTAGGCAGGATTGTGCCGTAGCCCTGAGGAGGGCTAAGCCTCCCCATAGCAATATCAGCAAGGCTGAGTTTGAGGCTCTTAAGACCTTGAACAAAAATCGTGGCGTCGTGGTCTTAAAAGCAGATAAAGGTGGGGCTGTCGTCCTCCTAGATAGAAGTGATTATAGAAATAAGATTCTCGATCATCTCTGTAATAGTGGGAGTTATAGGAAGCTTTCAAAAAATCCCCTTAAAAAGGTTTCCAGAGCGGTCACCCTTGCGATCAAGTCATGCAATTCCACTGTTCCTTTGTCGCAGAAGCTTATTGAGGGAAACCCCATCACTCCTAGGATCTATGGCCTTCCAAAGGTCCATAAGGAAGGGGTCCCCCTAAGGCCCATTGTCAACACCATTGGTGGTCCGACTTACCTCCTGGCCAAGTTCCTCGCTGCAAAGCTGAGGCCCTTGGTTGGTCAGACTGAGTCCTTCGTTAAAGACTCGGCTTCTTTTATTGATGATCTTAAGAGAATTAAGCTTGAACCCGAGGACATTCTGGTAAGTTTCGACGTGGTCTCTCTTTATACTTGCATTCCCATCAATGAGGCCATGGAGGTGATTAATAAACTCACCAACCCTGATACGGCTAAGCTGGTTGAGCTTTGCCTTACCTCCACTTTTTTCAGCTTCGAGGGTGAATTCTATGAATAGACTTGCAGAGTTGCCATGCGCTCCCCCTTGTCCCCTCTCGTCGCTAATCTCTTTATGGAGGATTTTGAGTCTAAGGCTTTGGTCTCCTCTTGTCTTTTACCAAAGCTTTGGAAAAGATTCGTTGATGACACTGGTGTTGTCTGGTCGCATGGTCCTGATGAGCTGGATCGGTTCTTCAATCATCTCAATAACTAGTCCGCCGCCATTAAATTCACGATGGAAAAAGAAGACAAGGGTTGTCTTCCGTTCTTGGATGTTCTCATCTCTAAGAATGTGGATGGTTCCTTTTCTCATCGGGTGTTTAGAAAGAAGACACATACTGAGCAATACTTGCATGCTTCGTCCCATCATTTCCCCACTCAGAAGTTAGGGGTTCTAAGCACGCTTGCCACCCGTGCTGTCAGAATTTCCGATGAAGAGAGCTTGGAAATGGAGAAGGCTCATCTTCTAGATGTCTTCATGAGGAATGGTTACAGTAGACACCTGGGTCAAAAATCCTTCCTCAAGGCCAAGAAGGAGCCTTCAACCTGAAGAGATCCTAAAGATCGTGTCATGGGTGTTAACCTGCCTTACATCCAAGGGACCACTGATAGGATTGCGAGGATTCTGAGGAAGTACGATGTGCCCGCGACTTTTAGACCTCTCAATACTATCCGTGGCTCCCTCAGGTCTGTAAAAGATCCTATTGACCCTAAAGACATGAAGGGCGTCTATGTCATTCCGTGTTCCTGTGGGACACCATATATTGGTGAGATGGGTCGCTCTATTAATCAAAGGATTAGTGAGCATTCGGCTGACTTAAAGCATGGTAGGACCAAGTCCTCAGCCCTGGCTGAACATGCCGGGAAGAGGATGCATCATGTATGTATTGAAGATGCTCAAGTCATTGCTAAAGTTGCAAAGTTTCACCATCGCAAATTTAGAGAGGCCCTGGAGATTGAGAAAAGGCCGAATAATCTTAATAGGGATGATGGCTGGAAGATTAGTAGTTGCTGGGTCCCAGCCCTGTCTTCCTAATCTCCTCGGTCCCTTTTTATTAGGTCTTAGGGTTTCTTTTTTCCCTCTCCTTAAGAGTTTAATCCTAGCATCCCTATAGTATTAGTATGGTTTAGTCCTATTATTATGCGTTGTATGAGTTATTAATAGGTTATTAATTAATTTCGAGCCAATAAATGTATTAACCTTATTTCAATTATGTTATTATTGGGTTACATTTAAACATAAATATTATAATTAGAATAATAATATTCATGAAATAGTTAAATTAGATTTTTTTTTCATAATTTCAATTATAGATGTATTTAATTACTACTATACCTTAGAATTGAAATAATAATTACTATCCTATAACATACTATTAGTATCTTTACCTTATTTCATGTATTTGTTAATAATTTTTTTTTTTTTTTTACCTTTATATGTAATAATATATTTACCTAATTACATGGTTATTTTTAATAATATGATTGGAATAATAATTATTAAATAAATATAAAGATTATTTAATAAATTAAATTATAAATTAATTATAAAATTATATCTTGATAGAGGATATAATTTATTAATTTAGCTTCAAATGGACCTTAGATTTAAATGATAAATAAATAGTATTATTAAATAAATATATGATGTACCAATAATATTAATTTAGTTTGAGTTAGTTCGTTTTTTGTACATATATATACATTTATTAATAAACAAGTACATT
>APFE031692434.1:1480-16813 GCA_000404065.3 Pinus taeda
TCATGCTTGCCATGCTCTGCTTTTAAGTTCGTTTAATTTCAATGTTTTCTACTGTATAAAGAGAATTCAAAGTTATTGTTTGCTCTCTTTAGCTCTCTTTCTTTCATTCCTGACCATCCACTTCAGTTAAAGGCATCAATATTGTCTCCTACCTCGCCCCAAAGAACCCCCTGCAGAAACTGTGTCCAATCCCCGCACCCAAAATTGCCATCCCCTCAATTTGCCACCAAAAACCCTAAAAACCCCAAATCAACCCTTTTGATTAGTTTACTAGCCTAAAATCATTGTTACCCTATTGGTCATCTCATCCATTGAAGATTTTACTGAGATTGATCGGAGAGAGCCTTCTCCTGCCCCGTAGGGCTAGCTACGAGGCTAAATGGTTTGATGTTGCCTTGAGGTTTGCCTTTTTCAGCCTGAGGTGAAATTTCAAGTGCTAACAATATGCATGATTGTGATACTTGGAAAATCAGAATGCATACAACATGTATGTCAATTATGTTCCTATCAATCTAGATATTGTAGACCCATGTTGAGGGTTAAGTGTAAATGCATGTTTATTTTGTTAATGATAATGTTCATATGGTTCATTATGTAAACTGTTTTGGGAAAGAGTGCTAAAAGAGAAATTTAACATGCTAGACAATTGTGAAAGGTCAGATAGCCTTGGGTTTATGGCGGTTGCCTGCCCAGAGGGGTTGATGGAACTTGCCCGCCCGTAATTCCTCTCCATAGAGACAAGTGATCTCAATAAGGGAAAAGAGTTGGCCAATAGGGTGAAGAGGGTAAAAAGCACGAGGAAACTCTATTGATTTGGAGCTTGTTAGGTTCCTATAATACTAGGCTTCATAATTTTGAATTGACTATGTAAAGTCTTATAGTATTGTACATACCTTTGCTTTCTGCACAATGCTTTCCCATATTAAAAACAGTAAATATGGTGAGTCTTAAAATAAAAATCAAAGGACTAAAAGAAAAGGATAAAAAAGAAGATAAAATATGGACCCCACCAAAAAGAGATAAAAATAGATCATGAAAGTGTGCACATTCAGATGCCACTATTCTTAGTTTACTTTTTGCAAATAAGATTGTGTGTAGCTTGTCAAAATGCCACAATCCATGATGATCAAATAGTTTAATCTCGATTCATTCATGCTTTAAATTTCATGCTGATAGATAGAGAATAAAGATCTAGCCAAATTGTTTAATCTTGGCGGATTGGTAGTTAAGTAGAGAATAATAGTGAGCTCATCAATTTAATTTGGGCCATTGGATGTTATAAGATTAGAATTAGATAGTTTGATTATCAAAGAAAAGTAAAGGGTCAGCAAGCTTAAATGCACCTAGTAAATGAAGAAAAAATGTTAGGGTAAATGATGGGTAGGCAGAAGCAATTTTCACAAGGCATGGAGAGCATCAATTGGCTCATTTCATATTACTACTTCCTTCCAAACTCATTTTCCCTTGTAAAAATATCCCTTCCCTTCATTTTAAACCATTTTCCCTAGTTAAAAAGCATATTTTCATTAGAAAAGTAAATTCCCCTTTTCAGTTAAACATGTAAAAACCCACTTAACATACCCACTAATTAACCCGGGTCCCCCACTTCTATTTTAAAACCTATCACATCACTTATCCCTAAGCCCCGCCTATCAAATCCCCTGTTAAGTTCCTATACCAATAGGTGTCATAATTTATTATTGACTTAGTTTATCTCTGGAATATGTACATAACTTTGCTTTCTGCAAATGTTTTCCATATTCAAAAATTCAAAAAAAAAAATGTAAAGAGGGTATATCCTAAAAGAAAATCAAAGGATAAAAAGAATTAAAAAGAAAAGGTCAAAAAAGATGAAAAATGAACCCCAAGGAAAAGAAGACAATGAAAGTGTGCAAGTCCAAATGCCACTACTATTTACTTTGATAAAAAAATAAAAGGTTGTGTGCAGCCTGTCACGTATGCCACAATCCATGAATGGTAAAATAGTGTAAACTTGGCTATTTCATGTTTTGAATTTCATGTTGATAGACAGAGAGTAAAATCTGACCAAATAGTGTAATCTTGGGAGATAATTAGATTAGGTAGAGTAAATAAAAGGAGCTCAACGGTCTAATCTAAGCCCTTGGATGTAATAAGGTTAGACTTAGATAGATTTCCATTGTAAAAGAAAAGAAAATTTGATAAGGGTTTGCCAGTTTAAGTGCACCCTAATAAAAAGTAGAAAAAATGGTAGGATGTGTAGGTGGGTAAGTAGATGAATGGTTGCAGAATGGTGTATGATGAATGATTATTTGAAACTCATATCATTTACTTTCATCATCATATTACTTTAAAAGTATGGATACCAATGAGACATTTACAAAATCAAGTTATTAATTTTCTCATTCCTTTTACCCATAATTTCACTAATTTCCCCACAAATAACAATCTAAGCACCTAAAACCTTAAGTCAAAGGGGCTCAGAGCATTTCTCTTACTTTTGGAGGGATCGGACCCTCAGCCCAATGACTTACAGGTTCCAAGTGCTAAAACCCCCTCATCAACATTAACCCCCTTCATCATTCACTCATTTCCCCTAAAAACCCCTTTTCCTAAAGTAAAATCACTACTTGCTTAGGAAAAGTAATTATCTTCACACAAAACTCCTTCTCACAAAAAACCCACAAAATGCACCTAAGCCTAAGTTATAATGTTTAAATGCCAAAATGTGAATATATTTCAAAACATTTTACTTAGTGCATTCTTATCCCTGTTTCCATTTCATATTTAGATTAATGTATTATAGTTAACTCCCGAAAAATACACCCCATCCCCGTATATATTATTAAAATCCCTTATATTAATATCCTGCCCCGATTTGAAATATAAACCTTAATAATGGAAAAATTAGATAGAATGATTAATCTATCTGCGATTAATTAAGACCTATAACCCTCCGCTACATTAAAAAGGAATTAATTAATCAACCTATGATTAATTAAGAGGCTTCCTCCAATCACATCGCCCCCGACGTCATTAATCTCCTTAAATCCGCAGTTATTATCCCGTTGGGCCCCTCCATAAAATCCCGAGCAAGTCCCCTCCCCGACCACCATACGATCTGACCCCTTCAGATTAGACGGTTGACGTTCATATCGGACGACCTCCGATGCCGAACTTTACCTACCCGATGTGAGTGGTTTTACTGTACACCCTGCTGCTATGTGTCGCCTGACAAATGGCATCGGGTGGACCTCTCCCAATACCGCCATACCCTCACAAGCAGTGCAATATATTTTGCTTACCACTTCCGCTTACCACCTTTGCTAAACGACAAAACATCACTTCCATCAGTTGTCGCCAACTGTCTCATTTCCATGATATGCGCCAAAAGCATTGACTTTGCCAATAAACCCAAAAATATTCATTATTTTTGTTAAAAATATTCATTATTTTTGTTTTACCAAGAAAAGCACCTTCTCTTCTCCATGCACACTCAGAGTAAGTTCAAGCCATCACCCTGCTTTCAATCGTCAATGTCCAAAAGCCACTGAACTCTAGATTGCCATTGCAAACCCGAGCACTCCATGCAAACAGTGCACCAGAGCCATTTGTTTCTCCATGCAACCATAACCAGGTATTTACCCCGTTTCAATTAAGAAAACATGTTTTCCATACTAATCCTAAACTAAATTGCTGTAAGATATAAGTAATTTAGTGAAATTAAGCCGTTTGATAGTCTTGACACTCTCTGAGACAATCTATTTTTCATAATTCCCCAAAAACTCCCTACCCCCGTCCTTGAATCCACAAGAACCAAGGATGGACACCCCAGTCACCTTAAATGTCATGCCAGTTACCACTCCTCACAGAGATTTAGACCATCTTCCCCTGGCCGACAAAGACTTCCAGATAAAAGGCCTCACCTTTGATGAAACCCTTTGAAATTGCATTGCAAATACCGAGATATCTACTTGAACCATGCAGATAAGGGAGGTCTCTGGGAATCAAACCTGCCCAAGTATCAATTCCCCAATGTTCATGTCTTCCCGGAAATTATTCATTACTGCCATGCAAATTATGACCCTATTATGAAAGTTGTAATGTCCCCAGACCAGAAAATCCTATTCACCATTATAGCTGAGTCCATAAACGAGATGTTACAGTTACAGCTTGGTCAAGACCTCATCCCCCTGTCTATTGTTGATTTGCTTGAAATATTCTCCAAGCTATCTAGTTCCAGAATTACTCAAATCCTCTAGACTTTCATTTCTGAATAATATCACATGCCAAAGGACCCTCCACCTTACATGTCAGCCTTATTTTCTAATCTAGGCAAAGATATCACGACAATGCTATAATGCATTTTAGGTTCTACCACTAATGAGTATGTAGATGAGACTATTTTGCTGGCATGTCTATTTTTACCCCTGGTCAACCTCCTGCAGTGAAGTTTGATTATGCAAAATTCATCGCAGATAAAATGCATGATCAATTTATGAGACTTGAAAATGAGAGGGTGTTCAAGTATTCATCAGTCTTGTATCATTTGTTTCTCTACTACCAAACTAATAAATTTTCCTTCTTTGTCCAAAATCTTGATACCAAAGGGCATCCAAGATCTATCATCTTCTGGACTGCTCTATTCTCACAATCCATACACAGATTTTATTGACCTATTTGTACATCCAGTGATTGCAATGTTATTAGGAAGCCACCCTCCCAGAATTAGTGCATACATTAAGGGAGTTCTCCACTTGTCCAAACAATACAAAGTAGGGGATTGGTACTTGTACCAAAACCATACTGAAATCAAAATTTATGGGTGTGAGCTTCCTCCTTACAAGTTACCTAGATATCTCCCCATGCGATTTTTTGCTCTGGAGTACTACAGGAAAATGATCAATTCTGTGAGATTCACTTTGTCAAAACCAAGAAGAAGGCCCAGCTAAGAATAAAGGATCATCTAGGCCCATTTATTTGCAATAGTAGAGAAGCAGGAAAGGAGGCAGATGAAATCCTCTGAAGATTGAGATTAAAACAAAGTTTCATATGGGCCTATGGCCCCCAAGGGTTCATTTGTAGCAGAAGGTAGAAACATAAGCTATCTCCTTATATCCACCATAGGATCCCAAAAATTGAACAATATGCCAATCAATCAGAATGGGTGGAAGGCACTCTGATAGATCAAGATAGCACACAAGTTGAAGTTGACAATGTAATGGTGGACTTAGAAAGAAGGTTTGATGAAGATTCGTTTGTACAAGTGTTTGGAGAAACGTCATCACGAAAACAGTCACAGGAACACAACACACAACCATCAGAGCAACAAGGAACCTCAGAACAAGCAGAAGATTCATAATAACAAGAAGAGTCAGAGCAGCTTGAAATTTCAGAGGAGCTTGCTCAAATTGAACAAATCATGAGCAATCCTCCTGTTTTGCAAACTCCTATAAATGAGGAGAAAAATTTAAAGAGAAGCCGAGATGAAGCTGCTCCTTCTACTATGCCTATTGATCAAACTTTTGTTAAAAGGCAAAGATTAAACCCATATGCAGAGGAGGAGTACAATGAGGAAACATCGGGCAACTCAACAGCCAAAAGGAGTGATAGCAGGCCAACCATTCCAATAGGAGGCACACCATCTATCTCACAGATAGAAGCATTGGAAAGGCAACAGAGCACATGGGTATCTTCTTTCAGGGCTTCCTCTGAATAGAGCCATGACATTAAAGGAAAGTATAAATAAATTAAAGCGAGGAATGAGAAACTAAAAGCTCAAACCTATGTTCACTACCTCAAAATGGCTCCAACTAACCAAACTAGGCTTATGTCATTTTTTGACATAAAGGAAGGAAAAATGCAGATGAGCTTCCTCAAGCCAACTGTGCAACAACCAAGATCCATGGTTGATTATTTAAAGATTGATTTTGAAGTTTTAGCAAAGCATATCCATCCTATTGACCAAATAGAATTGCACAAGCAGACTGGTGAAATGGTTTATTCTACATTGACTAATAAGGCCATCACAACACACCAATTGCAAAATTCATTGCACAACACCATTGCACAGTTGCAATCGGAAAGTGCCTCCTCTCAGGCTAAAGACACCAGGATAAAAACTCTAGAAGACTTGGTGATAGAATTGGGACATGATCCCAAATATGTCAAAGCAGTTGAACAATTGCTTAAAAATAAGAATGATGATATAGTTGCAGTAGAGAAGCAACTCAAGATCCCTCCTCTCCACCATCCTCAAACTGTAGAAGTCATAGAGAAACAAAGGGAGGAAGAACTTATGGACCTATTCCTTAAGTCAAATGATCAATTAAAAGAAACTGAAAAGGAATTAGAAAAATAAATACAGTCTAAGCAGAGTGAGCTGGCCACCGCTCCTCAGAGTGTCATACCCACAGTTCCTACAGCAATACCCTCTACTCTAGCAGCTTCTTTGGCACCAACACTTCCACTAGCGACAACATTGCCAGTAGCAGAGATTATTCCAACTATAGGTACATCAACTAGTGCAGGGACCTCAGCAGAAAAAACAGATGAGATGATTAAAGCCATGAAACAAATGGATATCCAGGCTACAGAACTAAAAAAGCTCAAGGAACAAATATCAAGTATAGAAACAGACTACGAGCTAGCACAGATTCAAAAAAAAAGAAAAAAAAAGGAAAAAAAAAAAGGATAGAGGAAAGAATCAAAGTCCTAGAAAAGGATTTGACATTAGAAAAACCACTGGGAGACATGAGAAATATATTATGGGCCAATGGCCTCCTATCCAGGTAATTTTTGAATAGACCGAATTAAAAAAAAATAGTTGTAGAAGCTATATAGAAGACTAAAGAAGAACTGGGAGATAAGCCCAAATAGGCAAATCAATTAATTGATTTTTTGAACAGCAGGAATAGGTACCAACTAGATGAGTTGGAGATTGAAGACAAAACAACTACTATCACTGAAATAAAGAAAGTTCTTACTAAAAGGAACTTAATGCTTAACTTAGAGAAAAGGTGTCAGAGTATTCAGGCAGATATAGACAACTTCATGTTGAAGTGAGAGAGAAAGGCCTTCCTAGTCCAAACGTTATACTTGACAAATTAATGACACAGGATGACTATATCGAGAAATTAGAGAAGCATGCCAAGAGTCAAGCAAGTTCTTTAGGGGTAAAAGCATTACCTATAGGAAAGGTACTTTATGATAGCCTGGAGAATCTATTTTACATAGAATATGAATTAAAACATCTATTCACCAGCAAACCCATTTTTTCTAGGTACACAGAAGCTGATGAAGTTTACAGGAAGATGATCAGGGTGAAATTGCCAGATAACGAAATGTGGACCAATTTGAGTGACTTAATGGAGTAAAAAAATGTTTACTATGGTAAAGTCTGGTAATAAAGGATGAAAGGATGAAACAATGCAGGTAAAGAGTATCAGTAGGTGAAGATAAGAGTGAATCCAGCACATAACTACTAAGGCAATTACAAGAACCAAACCCAAATTCCAGCAGCCAGCACATTCACAAATAAAGGGACAACAAACAATCTGTTTTCCATTTGTCTCTATCTTTGTGTTGAAGATATTTTTTTGTTTCCTAGATTAATTCTCATATAGTTATGAGATATTTTTTATAAATACTTCCAAAGTTGAAATAATTTGGGTGGATTAAAAAGAATTTCTGTAGACTTCTGTTTTGAGCTAAAGAAGCTACTGTAATCAAGGCTGGACCGGTTTACTGGATTAAATAAAGATGAGGACATTTCACTTGATTCATGTGCATTGTGGGAAAAAAATAAGTATCATTTCTCTGAGTTTGAATATTGTTTTCCTTTATGTTATGAAATATCATATGTGTTTTCTTATAATTCTTAAAAGCAAACGAGGGATAATATCATCAGAATTAGCTTAAGTGCTCTATGTTTTAACTATTTTCTTATTTAATGTTTTCTACTAAATTGCTTAAGTTCGGGAATTCTTAATTACTCCCTGACTTCTCTAATTCATTACTTCTGTTGGAACCTAGTACAGTATTATTAATTGCCCTTGCTATTTGCCAAATTTTCTTTCTTCATCTTGATCCCTACTAAGTATTCTTCATTTCCCTTGGCCCTAGTTAATATTTCCATTTATTAAGACTTTCAGATTTTTCCTTGTTGTGCTAGCTTGCCTTATGAACTCTTACCTCAGTTATTAATAAAATCTTGTTATACTTTTCCAACTTGACTTCATAGCCCAAAGGCCTGAATACCTACTCTGCCCATCTGTTTCCTTAATTCCACTAAACAAATCAAAACAAATCCCTTAAGCATTAATAGCTAGCCTAATATCATATCAAAACAACGCTAAATTATAAAGAGAGAGCCCTCTCTTAGTATAGATTGGCTAGGATCTATACTTAAAAGATTGGTTTGTAGTTACCTTGGATCCTTTCCTTCTTTCAAATAACTTCTAAGGAAAATTTGAGTGATAACATAGTGGCGACCATACTGGGGAAGAAAAAATCCTTAGTTGAAATAAACCTTTGAGAAACCTAAAAGTTTAATTTAAAGCATCTTAAAGGATTGTTAGAAGTTATTGTGGACATTCATAAAAGAAAAGCATTTAAAAGACTTGAAATCTGACTTCAGGGAGAACTCATTACACCAGGGCTAACCCTGATCCAAATCCTCCCCCTGTGTTTGAAAATCCCAACTTAATTCCAAGAATCATTAGAAGACAAGAGAGTTCAGTCAACCTTAGACCTTTATTTAGATCACATTCATGCCCTGTTGAGTGGTTGTTCTTAGAAGATCTTCCTTTTGACAAATATTTTGAAACTTCTCTATTTAGAACCACATCTAATAGTGAACTATTGGACTTAGTCCAAGATCCAGAATTCATCAGAGAACTCGAAATCGAACGAGCCAATTTGTCAATTGATGGACATCTACAGAACTCCCTTCAGTCATCCCTTACCACCGATAGAACCCCTGAACTTTCTGAAAAAACTTCACTTTCTGTTGGTTCATCATTATTCCCTCACTTTTTTGAAGTCCAATCCACCCCTCCATTCATTCCTTCACTTCATCTTCAGCCAATCACCATTCAACATCCCACCACTACCTCTAGTTCTTCCTCCTCAACCCAAACACCCCCTGTTACCCCAAATCCAGTTCACACTCCTACCCAACCTAGAATCATGGCCAATAGATATGCTCCCCTTGTGATTCCTTCTCCCCAAGGTGCTATGCCATATGAATATTAGAGTAAAATTGTTACTTTTTATGGCACTGGAACATACATAGCACAACAACACACTAGGAAGAAGACAAAATACTTTGAACTTCATGAGATTGACATAGCAGATGTCCAAATGAGAATTTTTGTCCAAAGTCTGGCTGGGGAAGTGAGAACATGGTTTAGGTTTTTAACCCCTCAGAGCATAGATAGTTTAAGAGTCCTTTACCAACAATTATTGAATAGGTGGGAAAGAATAAAGACCCCCTTCAAATTTTATCTGAATATGAAAACCTTAAAAGGGGGCCAAATGAACTGTTCAGGACTATTGCACCAGGTTTAATAATGTATATAATGCCATTCAACTTGACCTTAGACATCCACCTGGCTTAGCCCTGATCAAATTTCCAGATGGATTTGATATAGATATGGCTTTTCAATTAGGAGAAAGAAATCCCCACACTCTAGAAGAAACGCAGAGTGTGGAAGTAAGCGTTGAAGCTAATCTGCTTTCCAAAAGAGCCAGAACTAGAAGTGAGAGAAGAATACCCTTGAAAGATGAAACTTCACCCTTTGACCAAAAAATGAATGCTTTGGCCAAAGGAATGGAAAGGTTGATGGACAGAATAGAAGTTATCGAAAGGAAACCTGTTATAGACATATTTGGGCACTGCAACCCCAATCACATATGTCCATAAACCAAGGGATTCTGAGTCCCTAAAAGTGTTCTTTCATGCCCTAAAGGAACAAGGTTAGCTGATTACATCATCTCCCAGAAGTTCTCCACAGAAAACTGCTTAGAACTGGTCAAAACTGGACCATATAGATTGCCCAGTGCAGAGGGTGCGATGCATCTCACCTGCTCAGTGTAAAAAGTGTGATGCATACTAGAAAGCCCTTCTGTAGGGTGTGATGGGCGAGATTAGACAAATTGCAGAGACAGTTTGCAAGGTGGATGATCATGGAATCTTCCAGAAACTTCTCCTGTGACACTTGCCTCTCTGAATTCACCTAGGGATGAGTAAGAGATCATCAATCTCCAAGTGGAATCAAGAACTATCAGAGAGGACACTAATCAAAATCCTAGAAGCTGACTCACCCCCCTGCAATCATCTATAATATGGATCCCTCATCCCAGAGATCCAGAGGCTAGAATCTTGTATCTTATAAGGAAGTGTTGTTGGGTTTCCTGGTGCAATATCATAGTGTTGGGTGATCTAAGCTTTTCATGAGGTGAAGAAGGGCTTTCATGCTGGGAGGATGATGCTGGGTCAGATCAATGGGTTGTAATCGTCTCTTCTAACCTCTATATCAATAAATCTATTCAAGTTTTCCTCCACATTCTTGTATGTTAGCTAGTATATGCATGTATGTGGTCAATATATATCTGGTCCTATATTGTTTATGATTGTAGATCTTTGCACTTTGTATTATGCTGCTTTGACTTTACAGGTACTCTTTGAAGTGGAGTGGTCAAGGGAAGAGCGGAAAACATCTGTCAAAGAGGAAAAGGAACAAGTGGAGAACCAAGCGAAAGACCAAGGTTGGTATTCTTTGCTCCTCTCCTATCTACTTCTCATAAAGGAAAGCGAAAGTAACTTTAATATGTTTGTTTCTAATATAGCTACCCGCCTTAGTGGGACTAGCATCTCTGCATAGACACTAGATTTTCCGATAAAAAAAATGGCGACTCCACTGGGGAGCGACTAGTTTGTTTGCTTGTCTATATTTGTTTACTTTATAAACTTACAGACAGAGCCTGAAGTCAAGCTAGCTAACCTTCGAACTGCATTTGCTATGCAAGTGCAAAGTAGATCAATGCTTCTTCATTCTATCTCCGGGTTTTGTTTATAAACGGAACAATTGATTTGCAGACATCCTAATTGCCCTGGTGATGGCTCAAGTAGCCTCATTAGATCAGCCACTGTGATTTGCATTTACTGACTATCATTTGCTCGGCCTAAATCTCTAAACTAAGCTTAAAAGTGTGACACGGAACCAAGTTGAAGTCTCGTCCCTTGACCATCGCACCTTCTCCTCTTGGGAATCTGGATGCATTGCACCTCCCGTGTGTAGTAAGTGAGATGCATCGCACTTTCCCTGTGTTACATGTGCGATGATCAGATAAGACCTCTTCTGCTTACAGATTTTGGTTTCTTGTTCACTCTCTTCAGCTTTATTCAAGAGTTTTTTTGTCTGTGATCAATATACCTCTGTGGAAACTCCCTTCCTTTGCATGATTTAGCCTCCATAGTACAAATAACTGTGAATGTTTTTCATGAATCGTTCACCATTTACAGTCCTCTTTTACAAAGAAGTAGCATAATCAAGCTGTCGTCTTCTGATTTGAAAGTGTCGCAAGTGTCGTTTTCAGTCAAAGAAAAGAATTCTATTGTTCTTGATGGTCGATTACACTGTTACTCTTGTATTTGATTTGAATTAGTAGTTTTTCAAGTGTCGAAAGCAATTTTCAATTCGAAATCGCAAAGCGTCGTCATTATCTTCCTTTCGTTTTTGAAAAGAAAATCGTTAGTACTGTCGCTTGGAACAATTCAAATTTGTACTTAGCATTCTTTTTGTCATTCACACATTAAGAAAGCAAAAACAAATACATGCACATGCATTTGCATTTAGACTGTTTATTGATTTAGGACAGTGCATCTAGTGTGTGCTCTCTGCTCTTTGTTGAAAAGAATCTCATTTCTCTTTCCTTAGTAGCTAGGATTTTCATTGCAAAAAGAAGATAAAACGAATATTTATCATCTTATATTGCATTTTAGGAATTGTATATCTACATCACGTGGTGAACCTGAAAGGAAAAATTCTTAAGAAAGATCAACTGTAAAATAAATTTAATGAACATAAAAATGCTTTGGAACCTAACACACAACATTTAGAAGTCTAAGCTAGAGACGTATTCTGACGTCGTAAAGCCTGGTGACTATCACTCTCATTGTACGTTGGGTGATTCCTCCTCTTTGCGACGACAAGTGCCAGTACGGACTTATGCTCCCACATACCGTCGATTATATATTGGGATACCACAATGGGCTACATCCTTTATCCATAGGAAGCTGTGTCTGCCACCCTATCGATCGCAATGCACTGAACACAGCATTCGGGAAGATTGACTGTTGTACTGTAAAAAGTATTCTGCAGTTTTGCAATTGGTTTGGTAATCCCTCTGTCTAGAATTCCAGAGTAGTCTCTTTCATTCCTTTTTAGACTCCTTAAAGGAAAAGGTCCATCTCAGCACTTGTCACTTCAGGCTCATTAAAAATCGAAGGCAACTAGAGTCATCTTTTTCTTTTTGTGACTCTTAAAAATTGAAAAATAAAGTTGTGTCAAAGCGTATAAAATTTATTTTAATCGGAATAACGTCATTGTTCCCTCGTTGGTCTTAGGTTGAGAAAAATTGAGTCCACCAACCAAGGATTTCCCCTTGGGGGAAATCCTAGTCCTTTCTCCTCTTGGGGAGATGTTGGTGCACCTCATATGGCCACCTTGTCCCTCCCAAGACTCACAATTGGCTTGCCCGTATTAATCCGGATTTAAACAGGAACGCAATAGATTACAGAGATAACCATAAATACAGTGATGCGATAACCATAAATAAAGAGATGCAGCAGAAATAACACTTCATTTCATTAATGGTAAATACCGAAATATGCTTACAACCAGAATTGGGAATAAACCAGCTAGGACGATGGTAGCTTATCTCTGAGAAGAGATGTGCGGCTACATGTCTCTGAACTGTTCCGAACTTGTGTTACAATGAGGCTCGAAGGCCTATTTATTATTGAGAAACAATGGAAAACCCTTCACATTCCAAAACCGACCCTTAGAAGATGAAACGCCAAATTGTGGGCCCCGTTTTGGGTAAATTGGTACATCAATTTCCCGGGGTCGTAACTTTGGCATACGATCTCCGTTTGACGCGTATGATAGCTCGTTAGAAAGATCTATCCGAGAACTACCACTTTGGGAAGGAAACATCGGTCCATGGACCCATGTTGCCCCCAGATTTCCCAAAAAACGTCGTTTAGGGCCTCAAAACGGCTCGGAAGTTCAGGACCCGAAAAGCTGCTAAAAATAGTAAACTGTGCTACAATTTAGGAAACTGAAAAAGCTGAAAGAGAAAATTGTGGGGGTCCAAATGGGATAGGTGGGTGGCCACCAACATCCACCTGGATCATTCCTCCCCCCTTAGGAAGCAATGGTCCCCATTGCGTTGAGTTCCTCCATCTGCTGAACTTGTTCTGCGATCTTTGATGTGTCCAGTAATGGTGGGAAGCATGGTCGACGACGGTCCACATTGAACACTTGGTGGAGGCGAAGGAATGGAGGAATGATGTGCTTCAAAGCATTGTTGCACGTAGCCTTGGTACTGGTGTAAGGACCATGTCGGAGTGGTCTGAGTTTCTGATGGGTTCTTGTAAGGCGTTCTTTCTGCAGATGTAACCAAACTTTGTTGCCCACCTGAAACTTATGTGGTACCCCTGTGGGTGAGGAGAAGTTGTTCCTGTGTTCTGTCATGATTGTATCCCTCTGTTGATGCTGCTGCGTGGAGGAAACTTCTGCGGGGGTCATGGATGTAGCAACGATCTTCCCCTTACTTTCGGAGTGAACCATACAGATGAATTTCCTGGTCTGGGAGATGAGCTTGCTGCCTTTCTTAGCATTGATCAAAGATGTGGCGGTAGGTGGGGCTACCTCCGGTATCCTGTATAATGAATTATTCAAAGAAATAATGACAGCACGAGGCCTTGATTCATACACAACATGTCACCTCCACAAGTATGGATGGCCGAATAATACATCACAAACATCCAGAGGCGTAACATCACACAATACCTCCTCTGTGAATGGTTTGATGCTGTAGGGAAGGTGGCACTGCTGGTGAACTTTGAGATCTCGTCCTTCATGAAGCCACCCGATACTGTATGGCTGCGGGTGTGGTGTAGTTGGTAGGCCCAACTGCTTCATGACCTCTGCTGAAATAAGGTTCTTTTGGCTGCCACTGTCGACAATGAATTGTAGCGACGAACCCTTCACCCACATCTGTGAGTGGAAAAGACGTTCCCCCTCCTTTGGCTCTTTGGGCTCATTCTTCTGGATCTTGGAAGTGGCAACAGTGGCGCTGGGATCCGCATCAATGATCTGCTTCCCTTTGCCATTCCCCTTGTCGGGTTCTGGCTCAGGTTCAGAACATGTATCTGATTCAGAAGCCTTCAACTCGACCACCAATGGTTGCTTGGTCCGACACTCACTTGTGTTATGAGTGGGACTCTTGTGGAAGTCACACCACTTTCCTGTGTCCTTCTTCGGCTTCATGGTGTTGTTATTTTCTTGCAGCTTCAACGGGTTTTCTTGGGTCACCCCGCCTTGGCTTTGTCCTTTGGTCTTCTGATTCGCAGATCCAAAGTCTCGCTTCTTCTGTTTGAACTTTTGCTCGATTTTGACAGCATATCAGTATGCTGTGACGAGTGAAGAGATGTTCAAGAACTCCATCTCTTCTTGGATGTATTTGTGCAGGCAGCCGCTGTATTTGAGTACCAGATGCAGCACAGAATCTTTGATACCCAACTGTGTGCGAAGGGTGTGAAAAATGTTTGTGAACTCAGGCACATCTTGGTCCCGTCCCTGCCGCAGTGTGGTCCATTTGATGTACTTGTCCTCATAGCGCTTGACAGGGTAGTACTGCTCCTTAATGGCATCTTGGAATGAATCCCAAGTGGGTGCGGCTGAAAATAGTGAGTCGGTACTTTCATCCTTCTGCTCGCAGTAGGTTTCCCACCAGTCCTTGATGTGGGGGGCTGCTTTGAGAAGAGCAAAAATAATCTTTTCCCTACTCGAAAGTTCATGAACAGAAAAATAACCCTCTAGTAGATTTAACCACTTATCTACAACATTTGTGTCTATCTGACCCTCGAATATGGGGATTTCAAAATTAACTTGTACCTTAAAGGGCGTGGCGTTTCCAGAGTAGCTGCTGGAAGCCGATGTGTCACCTCTAGGTAGCCGCTGAAGGATCTATGCAAAGCTATCCATCATCGCGTTCCTTTGCCGCTCGAGGGCTTCTTCGAGCAAGATTTTGATAGGATCTCCTGCCCCCTCGTCTTTCTTC
>APFE031692435.1:5630-16785 GCA_000404065.3 Pinus taeda
GCGGTAAGCTGCTTTATTTGGTAGGCTTGCCCCTGGTATAAAGTCAATGCAGTGACTAATACCTCTCCTTGGTGGCAACTCATCTGGAAGATCATCTACCACAATGTCTCCAAAATCCTGCAGCAACCTCTGAACTTCTTCTGGAAAATCTGAAACCTGTGTATGAAGTACTACTACCTTTGGTCTCCTTATGACAGCAAAATTTATCTCGTTGTCCTCAATCTGTTTTATAAATTCTTTTCCACCTAACAGCAGTGCTTTCACTCCACTACCTTCTGTTGTATTCTCCTCCTTGATGGGTACAAGCGTATGCTTGATCCCATCTTTCACAAACTTATAGCAGTTGGTTTTCCCATCATGAACTGCACTTCTGTCAAACTGCCAAGGTCGTCCCAACAGTAAGTGACAAACATCCATTGGCATGACATCGCAAAGGATCTTGTCCTTATACTTACCGATCTGAAACTCCACCTCACACTGTTCATCAACTAACAGTTGATGCCCCTTCTGCAGCCATGACACTTTATAGGGAGTAGGATGTTTTAACTTCTTTAATCCCAGTTTTTCTACCATCTCCACAGCTACCAAATTATCGGTACTCCCACTGTCAATGATCAACTTACATAAATTACCCCGTGACTTGCAAACGGTGCGAAACAAGGCCTTTCGCTGATCTGGTTCTGCAACTTCTTTTGCTGGTTTTAACAACACTTTATTTAACACCAAGGCTTCGCCTGTTTCTGGTGTATTCTCTGCTTCTTGAGGTGTCTCCTCAACATCCTCCGGTTGAGCAATATAGGTTCCTCTCCCACCTGTTGGTTCACCTTCAGGACAGTCATATGACTTGTGTCCCATTTTGTGACAATGATAGCACTGGACAGTTCCCCTGCCTCGACCAAATACTCGCCCTCGCTGAGCTGGTCGTCCTTCCCTGGTGCTGTTGTCCTTCTCTGCTGTGCCAGCAGATTTGGAACTGTTGCCCTCCTCATTTGAGCCGGCGCCTCTACCTCTGCCATAAACCTTACCTTTTCCCCTGCCAGAACCACCTCCTCTCTTGGTGTTTTGTTTTCTATTTATTTTCTCCTCTGCCTTCAGTGCGAACTGATAGGCTTCATCCAACGTTTGAGGTGAAAGGATACCGATTTCATCCAAAATCTCCCCTCTCAAGCCATTTAAAAATCTGGCTGTTTTCTCTGAGGTATCTTCCACATACCCTGCTCGCAAATTCAATTTATAAAATTCCTCTGTAAACTCCCTAACAGTCATGCCTCTTTGCTTCAAGTTCTGTACCTGTCGGTACAACATGATCTGATAATCTTTTGGCAGGAACTTCTCCTTCAGTTTTGCTTCCATTCTGGCCCACTTCTTGATAGGCTGTTTGTGTAGTCTCTTTCTTTCTGCCTGAATGTTGTCCCACCATAAGGACGCATGTCCTTTCAGCTTGGTGGCGGCGAACTTCACTTGTTTGTCCTCACTGGTCTCCTCAAACTCAAAAAATTTATTTACTTCACTCAGCCAATCTAACAATACATCTACAAACAAACTCTCGTCATAAGTAGGTAACTCATGCCTTGGATTATGACTGGACAGCAAAACTAACTTCAATAATCTAAGTTCCGGTGTCACTCCTTCATACTCGTCCTCTGGTTCAGCTACTTCCTCATCACTGTCATCTGCTGGGTTTCTCCTTCCCCCAGCCTCCACCACTGCCAATCTTTCACCTAAAACTCGAATCTCTTCTCGAAGTCCATCATCTACTACCCTACGGACTACTCGTCCTCGTCCTCTTCCTCTTCCTTCACCTTCACCTTCTGCCTGCTCCATTTGTTCTAACTCAAGAAACTAGCTCTGATACCACTTATGATGGCCTCCCGCCGGTTCTAAAATATCGCCTGATGACAAGACTTGTGTCCTGAAACGAATTTATTATTGACTTAACTTTGCAGTACGTGCATCGAATTTTGGTTTAGTGTTTGGACCGGTTTCTACGGTCACTCACCTACACTTGTCGGTTCACTCCTATATGACCTTTTGGTCCTTTGTCAACCCTGATCATTTGTCACTTTATGCTTTTCATTATTCGCCCGTGCTCTGCTCTGTGGGGGTTTCGTCCCTCTGTCATTATGGTTTGATGCTGGTTCTGTGGGTTCTCTCGGCCCCTTCTTGATTTTAATATGGTGTTTCAATGGCTATGAGGACGTCGTTTCACTGCACAGGGTTTGTATTTAATTTAACTGGTTCATTTGCTCGATTTTTCTGTTCGAATGTCGTTCCTGTTCGACTTTACTGATATGTTGCTTCATGACAAGGTTACTCCAAGCGTTTGCATTCCAGTTCTACTGCTAATGGTGAGTTCTAGTTCCCTGCTAAACTTGTTTACTGTTTCTTTTCGCGCCCTGACACCCTCGCTTCGTGTCTTCAGGGGTTATGGGCTATTTTATGGTTTGGTTCGGCCTCCTCTGTTCACGTAAGCTCCCTCACCTCTGGTTACATTCATTTCTCATTTTTCCTTTAAGGTTATTTAAGTTATAATGCCGCTAATCCGCTTCGTTTCTGTCTACAGGTAGTCTGGTTCTGTTGGTTCCTGGGTAGCGTTCTTCACGACTGCTGTCAAACATTCAAACCCTCCAGTTACTTGTTCTGGGTAGGGTCTTACCCTATCAGTCTTTCATTCATTGAGGTTTCGAGGTTTAATCTTGTAGTTGTCTGTCGCCTGTGTGATGAATTTCTCTGTCTCTTAGCTGGTGTAACTTATTCCATCTTCTGGCAAATTTGTCGAGTTGTTGGCCTCCGTTCTGAAATGCGTTTCTGGGTTATTCGAAACCCTTTCCTGTAGATGGTCACTTGGGTGATTCGAACCCTGGTCTGTAGAATCTGGTTGTTTGCTTAGTTGTCGGTTGGCGTTTGTTATCTCAACCCTTGTCCTGTCGATAGGAGTGTTCAGTCGATTGGAACCCTCGGTTATTTGAAAACCCTGGTTCGCCGACGCTATGGCATTTTCTTACTGTAATAATTTTGATGACCTGTCTGTTATATAATATATTATGCAAAACTCTGTTTTGGTTCTGATGAATTCGTTTCTTTTGGTCTCGAAAGGACCGTGAGACAACTGGACTGTGTATAAATCGTATTTGTAATGAAATGATACAATTATTTCAATTTTAGTTTAGCATTTCTCTATTCATATTGTATGGAGGTATTTATGGGTTACCTGAGTTGGTTTGTGCACGCATTTTCTTGTTCCCTTTCGTTCTGGAAGCAATATTGCTATGCACGTTCTCTGCTGTTCTCGTTATCTCCCGCTATCTGAAGTTGTCTGTACTTGGAATTGTTCTTTCTCCTCGGTCTGGAAGAAATATATTGTGCATCCACTCTCTGTTCTTCTCGTTTATTTGTCCTATACTATTTCTACCATGCCAGTTTAGTTACACACATAATTATATTTTCATGCATGAAGTTTTCTGTTACAGTGATGATGCAGTAGATAAAATAAAATATTTTATTTTGGAGAATGATTGTATTTCTTATTGTTCTCCGTTTGAGGAATCCTTTACAATCATTATCTTTCTGCTTTTATCCTCATGAAGCATAACTGTTCTTGGTAGAACTGCCCCAACAAAAGGGTAACTGTTTATCAGTTCTTTAACTTTCCTTAACTAATGTAATGTTTTTAAAGAAACTAATTAACTACCAATTATTTTTCTGTTACTAATTCCTATTAAAAAGTAACAGTGCACAACTTTTATTGTCCTAATCCTATCAACCTTCTGACAAATAAAATAAAATAAAACAAGTAAAATAAAGTAACGTAACTGACAAGCCTAACACCTGTCCAGTTAAACATAAATGACTGTGTGTTCTTGTCTCTCCCTGAGACTGTCAACCACCTTCTGTCTCCTCAGAGCTGGATGCTCCTGCATCATCATGTTATTACTATATTGTTTGCTTGTTTTATGTTTTATGTTTTACCATTTTGTAACACTATTATACTAATCATTATCATTATTTAATTCATATTATTACTATATTAATAATTTTAGTTCACGTTATTACAATATTGTTATTTTTTTATGTTTTATGTTTTAGTATTTTGTAACACTATTATGCTAATCATTATCGTTATTTAATTTATTTTATTACTATTAGTATTTTTAATTCCTATTATACTATTTATTGTTTGTTTTGTTTTGTTTTGTTGTTTTTTTTTTTTGTTTTGTTTTTTTTTTTTTTTTTTTTTTTTTTTTTTTTTTTTTTGTTGTTTTGTTTGTTTTTTTTTTTTTTATTGTTGTACTATTAAGTTTTACTATTTTGTAAAACTATTATAGTATCATTATCATTATTTAATCTTTTTATTACTATATTAATAATTTTAATTCATGTTAGTACTATATCGCTTGTTGTTTTTATTTTATGTTTTACTATTTTGTGACACTATTACATTAATCATTATTTATTAATATTATTATGACTTATTGTTTATTTATTTTATGTTTGATGTTTTCTAATTTTGTAACACTATTATACTAATCATTATCATTATTTAATTCATGTTATTTCTATATTAATAATTTCAATTCATGTTAATGATATATTGTCTGTTTGTTTTATGTTTGACTATTATATTACACTATTTTGTAACACTATTATACTAATCATTATAATTATTTAATTCATGTATTACTATACTGTTGGTTTGTTTTATGTTTTACTATATTGTAACACTATTGTGTAACACTATTATACTAATCATTATAATTATGTAAATCATGTTATTCCTATATTGTTTGTTTGTTTTATGTTTTGCTATTTTGTAACACTATTATACCAATCATTATCATTATTTAATTCTTGTTATCATTATATTAATAATTTTAATTCATTTTCATACTATATTGTTTTCTTGTTATCATGTTATTACTATAAAGTTTGTTTATTTTATGATTTATGTTTTACTATTTTATAAGACTATTATATTAATCTTTATCATTATTTAATTCATGTTATTACTATATCGTTTGTTTGTTTTACGTTTTATGTTTTACTATTTTGTAACATTATTACATTAATCATGTTATTACTATATTGTTTCTCTATTTTATGTTTTATGTTTTGCTATATTGTAACACTATTATACTAATCATTATAATTACTTAATTCACGTTATTAATATATTACTAATTTTAATTCATTTTCATACTATATTGTTTTTTTATTTTACTATTTTGTAACACTCTTATACTACTTGTTATCATTATTTAATTCACGTTATTATTATATTAATAATTTTAATTCATGTCATTACTAGATTGTTTGATTGTTTATGTTTTATGTTTTACTATATTGTAACACTATTTTGTAAAACTATTTATGTTTAATGTTTTACTATATTGTAACACTATTTTGTAACACTATTATACTAATCATTATCATTATTTAATTCATGCATTTACTATATTAATAATTTTATTTCATGTTATTAATATATTGTTTGTTTGTTTTATGTTTTATGTTTTACTGTTTTGTAACACTATTATAGTAATCATTATCATTATCTAATTCATGTTATTACTATCTTAATAATTTTAATTCATGTTATTACTATATTGTTTGTTTATTTGTTTGTTTTATGTTCTACTATTTTGTAACACTATTTCATAAAACTATTTTACTAACCATTATCATTATTTAATTCATGTTATTACTATATTGTTTGCTTATTTGTTTATTTTATGTTTTACTATTTTGTAACACTATTATACTAATAATTATCATTATTCAATTCATGCTATAACTTGTTTGTCTATTTTTGTGTTTTATGTTTTAGTAGATTGTAACTCCATTTTGTAACGCTATTTTGTAATGCTATTGGTGTTTTATGTTTTACTATTTTTAACACTATTTTGTAAGATTATTATACTAATGATTATCATCCTTTAACTCATGCTATTACTATATTAATAATCTTAATTCATGTTCTTACTATATTATTTATTTGTTTTATGTTTTATGTTTTATATTTTGCTATTTTGTAAGACTATTATACTAATCATTATAATTATTTAATTGATGTTATTACTATATTAATAATTTTAATTCATGTTACTACTATATTGTTTGTTTGTTTTATGTTTTATGTTTTACTATATTGTAGCACTATTTTGTAACACTATTATACTAATCATTGTAACTATTTAATTCATGTTATTGCTATATTGTTCGCTTGTTTTATGTTTTACTATATTGTAACATTATTTTGTAACACTATTATACTAATCATTATCATTATTTAGTTCATGTTATTACTATATTGTTTGTTTGTTTTATTTTTTACGTTTTATGTTTTACTATTTTGTAACACTATTATACTAATCATTATCATTATTTAATTTATGTTATTACTATATTAATAATTTAGATTCATGTTGTTACTATATTGTTTTTTTATTTTATGTTTTATGTTTTACTATTTTGTAACACTATTACACTAATCATTATCATTATTGAGTTCATGTTATTACTATATTAATAATTTTAATTCATTTTACTACTATATTGTTTGTTTGGTTTATGTTTAATCTTTTATTGTTATGTTACACTAATATATTATTTGATTGTTTTATATTTTATGTTTTACTATTTTCTAACACTATTATACTAATCATTATCATTATTTAGTTCATGTTATTGCAATATTAATAATTTTAATTCATGTTATTACTATATTGTTTGTTTATTTTATGTTTTATGTTTTACTATTCTGTAAGACTATTTTGTAAAGCTATTATACTAATCATTATAATGATTTAATTCATGTTATTACTATATTGCTTTTTTTTCTTTTATGTTTCATGTTTTACTATTTTGTAACACTATTTTGTTACAAGATTATACTAATCATTATCATTATCTAATTCATGTTATTACAATTTTGTATGTTTATTTTATGTTTTATGTTTTACTATATTGTAACATTATTATACTAATCATTATAATTCTTTAATTGATGTTATTACTATATTAATAAATTTAATTCATGTTATTACTATATTGTTTGTTTGTTTTATGTTTCATATTTTACTATTTTGTAACACTATTATACTAATCATTATCATTATTTAATTCGTGTTATTACTATATTGTTTGTTTGTTTTATGGTTTATGTTTTATTATTTTGTAACACTCTTATACTAATCATTATCATTATTTAATTCATGTTATTATTATATTGTTTGTTTGTTTTAGGTTTTATGTTTTACTATTTTGTAACACTATTACACTAACTATTATCATTATTTAATTCATGTTATTATTATATTAATAATTTTAATTCATGTTATTACTATATTAATAATTTCAATTCAAGTTATTACTATATTTCTTGTTTGTTTTATGTTTTACTATTTTGCAACACTATTATACTAATCTTGATCATTATTTAATTCATGTTATTACTATATTGTTTGTTTGTTTTATGTTTTACTAGATTGTAACACTATTTTGTAACAATATTATACTAATCATTATAATTATTTAATTCATATTATTACTATATTAAAAATTTTAATTCATGTTACTACTATATTGATTGTTTGTTTTATGTTTTATGTTTTAGGTTTTACTATATTGTAACAATATTCTGTAACACTCTTATACTAATGAATTAGTTTCCCAAAGGCGAACATCATGTTGGATATTATCATTTAAAGTCCCTATGAACACATCAATCCTATGCTCCTCTCGAATATTTTTTACCCTTATGTTCAATTTTTGGAACTCCTCAATGTCCTCCATTATTGAACCCTTTTGTTTGAGACTTATCAATTGGCTAAAAAAAGTGTTGCTTTTTGTATCCTCATACTGTGCTATCAATTCTTCCATAAAAATTGCCAAAGTGATAATTTGTTTACGATAGTAAAGCCATTGATACCATACAAACTGATTTGGTTCCAAATATAAAGTTGCAATATGTATCTTTTGTGTGTTTTGCATATTATTGGGATCGAAAATTGCTCCATCTATAATATCCATGTTGCGGGATCATTTCCATCAAGCTTCCTCATATCGATTTTTTGAATTATAGTGGGTCTTCGATCCCACATTAGAGTGTATGAAATCATAATTAACATTTCTTTTGTTCACATCATGAGTTTCCTTTACTACCTTTTCACCATTAGTAAGTATTTCTTATAGAAACTTTGTCAAATCTATCTTCAAATCTACCATGTTACTCTTCAAATCTATCTTCAAATCTATCTCCAAATCATCCATCTTAGCTTCAACACCCTTTATCTTAGCTTCTATTAGCTTTTGTGAGAGTCACCTTTGTTGCACTTGGTCTTGTAATTTTGATATATCATGTAGCATTTCTTCCTCTTCTTCATGAGTCATGCTAGAGATTTTAGGTTGCTTACTAAGTGTTTGCATTTTCTTTCCTCGAGGCATCAGTTACCAATAATAATGCTCTACTATGCCCTTTGTATTCCTTCAAAATAAATTTTCAAACCAAACTAAAGCAAAAATTTAAAAAAATCTACACACTTTTTTTCACTTTGTAGGAGTTAGATATTGTCTCTAATGTATCTCTATACTTTTGGAACATCCAGTTCTGGAATTGCGACCTGAAGTAGCCCTCTGTGTCCTATTTCCAATGCCACTAGTGTGATCCAAATTGGATTCTCCAAGGAAGAGTTATGCGAAATCTCCCACAGTGACCTGATTATAGAGTAGTTCAGTAGAGCGAACTTGTATGACGTGCCACGAGTCATTGTTTCGGCCTTTGGCTCTGAAAAATATATAAAAGAAACTATAGTCCATCCTCTTTCTGTACCTTCTTAAAACATTTCACTCCGATGCTCAGAGAGAAAGTTATGACGATTTTCCCTACGTCACATATTTGGAGTGTAATTCAGCAGTCTGCAAAAAGACCAAATTCCTCAGATCATATCTCCGCAAATATAGCGCGAAAAGCTCTAAAATTCGGACCCGAGATTCAGTGTGATCTCTTCTCAAATGGGTTTTTTTTAGCTTTTGAAACATCATAGAAAAAACGTTATAAAGAAAATGCCACGATGACCTATTTGGAGCAACGAAGCCTTACAATCCAAAACTTTGATACCAAATGTTATGAAACCAGCTCAAGAAAAAGATAGAAAAGATAGATCAATGCCTTAGAATTCAGTCGCTTCGAGGGGGAAACCTCCTTTACATTACATAAATGAAAAATTCTTGGATGATTCAAATGACAAAACCTCCTTTCTATATATAGGAGTCTAAGTAGTCACAATATAACCCAGCCGACCTAACAATAATAATATATAAGCCACAAAAATAACAATAGAGGGATTCTATGGGGCACAGTAATAAACAATATGGGGACAACACGGGCACAACAATATTAATAAGGGATACAACTACAATAGTGATGGGGTAATCACTAGTATTATAGGGACCCAACACTATCCTATTCTCCTTATAGAAGTAGGTCTTTCCCCTATTGAGTGCCTAGCTATGATTAGGTTTCTGTTGTACAAGCACAAACTCAATAACATATATGATCATAGACTTCCTAAGCTAGCTTTAAATTCCGGTCAAAACCACCTAAGGCTTTGTTGGGGGTGGCATAAAGACACAAGGGCCTTGTTAAACTATTAAGAGATCAACGAGAATGATGCATTAGAAAATTTAAATGACATTAAAGATATTTTTACTTCTAAGTTCAAAGAAAAAAGTGGTGTGAGAAAGATTTAGTGGGTAAAAGAAAATTAAGTTATTATAAGAAGGTCATTAACCCCACCCTAGAAGATAAAAAATAACTCTCTATTTTTACAAGCTCAAAGAAGAAATTTAATATAGCAAAGAGTAGAACGAATTCTCATGAGCTCCATAGTGAAACATGTCATTGGGCAGTTCCTAAAATGCCATGGATGGAAAGGATCTGCCATATATGTGAGAATAGGAACATCGAGGATGAAAACCACTTCCTCTTAGAGTGCCCCGCATACAACCACATTAGGTCCCAGTTTCACAATCTTTGTTACAATATTGACATTACTAGCCTTTTACAATGTCAAAATTATAGCGAGCTCGAGAGGCTTCTCTCCAAGCTCTTTGAGCATAAGAATAAAATTCTAAATCAAAATAAACAATTTATTTCTTTAGTTCTGATAGACCAATATTTGGTCTCAGTGGATGATAACCACTATCAGCATCACTATATTGTTTGTTTGTTTTATGTTTTATGTTTTACTATATTGTAACACTATTATACTAATCATTATCATTATTTTAATTCATGTTATTTCTATATTTTTTTTTGTTTTATGTTTTATGTTTTACTATTTTGCAACACTATTATACTAATCATTATCATTATTTAACTCATGTTCTTAATATATTGTTTATTTTTTTTATGTTTTATGTTTTACTATTTTGTAACAATATTTTGTAGGACTATTATACTAATCACTATAATTACTTAATTCATGTGATTACTATATTAATAATTTTAATTCATGTTACTACTATATTGTTTGTTTGTTTTATGTTTTACGTTTTACTGTTATTTTACACTATTCTGTAACACTATTATTCTAATCATTATCATTATTTAATTCATGATATTACTATATTAATAATTTTAATTCATGTTCCTACTATATTGTTTTTTTGTTTTATGTTTTTTGTTTTACTATTTTGTAACACTATTATACTGATCATTATCATTATTTTATTCCTGTTATTATTATATTAATAACTTTAATTCATGTTATTACTACATTGTTTGTTTGTTTTATGTTTTATGTTTTACTATATTGTAACACTATTTTGTAACAATATTTATGTTTTATGTTTTACCATTTTTTAACAATATTTTGTAAGAATATTATACTAATAATCATAATTATTTAATTCATGTTATTACTATATTGTTTGTTTGTTTTATGTTTTATGTGTTACTATATTGTAACACTGTTATACTAGTCATTATAATTATTTCATTCATGTTATTACTATATTGTTTGTTTGTTTTATGTTTCATATTTTACTATTTTGTAACACTATTATACTAATCATTATCATTATTTAATGTGTCATTACTATATTGTTTGTTTGTTTTATGTTTTATTATTTTGTAACACTCTTATACTAATCATTA
>APFE031692447.1:0-44364 GCA_000404065.3 Pinus taeda
TTTTTTTTTTTTTTCTCCGTAAGACTGCACTAATTTATATTACAAAAAACCAAAATTTACATCCAATTTTACAAAAAAGGCCGAAGCCTTGTTTCTCCGAAGAGAATTTCCCATGACTATCCATCCAGAACATCTGGCAAAAAGGAACCAGTTTCTTCCAACCTACATAACCAGCATGTAATCGACACAATAGGCTTTTGAGCCAACACAGCGGACATATAACTTGGCACGATGGACCCATAACTTGACATAATCGACACGTAGACTGACATTGACGACACATAAACCTTCGCGGTGGACCTTGACGCCTTGACAAACAAACAAACAGAGTAAAACAGAGAGAGATGGACCGAGAGTAGCATTCCTGGCCGAGAGAACGGAGAGGCTTCTGAGCTAGTCCTCATCAGTAAGGTAAGGCTCGTCTTCCGTCGCTAACCCCTTGAGCTTCTTATCTTCCTCCACATCTGGGCGCATCCTTCCTTGGGCGGGCTCGCTGGGACCGGCCTCGTCAGCTTGAATGGGTCGTCTCAAATCCACCCTGGGGACCTGCATATCCACCCTTGGCACTGTCAGGTTGTCCCGTGGCCTCCGGAGGTCGCTGCAGTGCTCAACAGTGACTGAAACAATGAGCGTGTTATTCTCCAATGTGCAAGGGATGCGGTATCTAACTGCTGGATGTTCCCGGTGACCGCATTCCATGGGTTCTCCCCTGTCTCTTTCAATTCGCTGGCCAACTGTTCGACGCGGACTGCTGCCTGGTTCAGGAGGAATATCTACAGAGGAGGAGGGTGAAGTGGCGGGCCTCTGTGTAGCAGGACGGCCCCTCGAGCCAATTCTTCGACTGCTCATCCTTTGCCTCTCAGGCATTCTACAACTGCCTCTCTTGACAAATATCCTTGGTGAAAGCCTGCACCTTGCCAGAGTATGCTCTGTCGCCTTCAGAATTTGCTCATGTCTCTTTGAGAAATGCGGGAATGCAACATGGTGAACGCACTTATGGGTCGCCATATTCCTTGTTCCAGGCTGCGCATTGAATGGCGCCTTAACCAGATTTGACTTCCCAAGGATAATCCTTGTCGCAATGAATTGTTCTGGAGCCGAACTGGTCCTCCCGCTGTCTAAATCCTCCTTCGCAGTTATTGCTTGGGCGTGTTGGTTTATGGTGGCTCGTCCGGGCTGACAGCTGCCCATGTGACGAGCCACCTGCCGCTCATCCTTCACATGCACCCGCAGCCGGGGAGGGGAGGTCTTTTTGCACCAAAGAGATGCAGTCCTGTTTGAGTTGAGCATCTTCAACTGTATCTAGGGAGCCTGAAAAGTAAGGTATCGACTGTGACACCCCTTGATTTGCTAGCCGATCAGCTACCTGGTTGGCTGTTCTCCTTACATGATGGAAGGATAAATTGTGGGAGGTATGGAGCTTTTCCTCCAAGGCTTCCAGACGGCTTAGCAGTCTCCAGCTTTTTGCTACCTTGACTGCCTTAGCTCCAGCTTGTATTCTCTTAGCTATTGCTATTAGTATAAGAGAGTCGCCTTCAACCTCCAGAGGGGAGAGGTGATTCTGTTCAGCTATACATATTCCCTTCCAAAGACCCTCTAGCTCCGCTGCATTGTTAGTATCTGTACCCATTGTGCCATAGTATACTTGTATTGCTTCTCCATTGTGTCTACGGATAACTCCTCCGAAGCCTGCTGGGCCAGGGTTGCCTTTGGCAGCGCCGTCGAAGTTCAGCTTGTAGGAGTTGGGTACAGGAGGGGACCAAGAAGATGGAGAAGTGGATCTGGTGGAAGGTTTGGTGGTGGTCGTGACTAGGGACTTGAGTTCAAGATTCCATTCCTTCAGAATGCAGCGCTCCTGATGGCTTTCTGGCATATCATTATCATTCCATACTCTAATGGCCAGAGTTTCTTGAATGTTTTTTTTGAGAAGAATCCAGAGGTCATCTATGGATCTGAAAGTGCTATTGAAGATTCTATGGTTGCGTTCTTTCCATAGGGTCCAGTATAGAAAGCCAGGTAAGATGCTCCACAAGGAGTTGAGGATCCTGCTTTTAAACGGAGTTTTGGCCCAGGTCCTTATATTTGCTGTTATGTCCTCCATCCTGGGGTGTGCCTTCATATTGCAGTGTTCGACTTTCTCCCAGATTTGCTTTGCTAATGGGCATTCTTCCATTAGATGATTGATGGTTTCACAATTTATGTTGCAATTTGGGCATCTAGATGGCCCTATAAATCCTCTTTTTATCAGATTGTCCCAGGTGAGAATGCGTTTTTTGCTGAGTAGCCATAGAAAAGTGGAGATTTTGGGCCATAACCCAGCTTGCCAAACTTTTTCCCAGAGTTGATCTTTATCCGCCTGGAGGTTGGAATAGCGCAGGTGATGAGCTTCTTTGGTGGTGAAGGTGCCTTTGGTTGTATAGCCCCATCTGAGCTTGTCCTGCTGAAAGGAGAGGCGGATTTTCCTATTGTTGAGTTCCTGATCAATGTCTGTATATTCTTCTCCCTGCCAATCTATTTGCCATAGTCTTGCCGGTTTCCACGTTTGAAAGTCGTGGGTTGGAGAGGGCTGCCAGAACTGATGTACCAGAGGGATGCTTCCTTGATTCATTTGGACCTGCCATAGAGGTTTGTGGAATAAATTGGCTAGTTTGGGAAGTTGCTGCCATGAGTCTTCCCAGAATCTGGCGGCTTTGCCTGAATGAATTTCCCAAAAGCTATGATCTTGAATGAAGCGACTTTGTGTTTTTGCATTGTTCCAAATGAGTGATCCCTGCGAAGTCGGGTTGATTCGGATGAGGTCATTCCATTGGCTGCCTCTGGCATATTTGGCTTGCCATAGTTGGGCCCAGGGGGTGTTGGGCTTGGAGACCCAGTTCCACCAGATTTTAGCTCCCATGGTGTTGTTGCTTTGCAGCGGATCCCGAAGACCTAGCCCACCTTTTGACTTGGTTTTGCATACCTCTGTCCATTTAACAAGAGCCCACTTCCTGTTCAGGCTTGTAGATCCCCAGAGAAAGTTTCTCTGAAGATTGCGTATAGCTTTTAGAACACCTTTTGGAGCTGCTAAGATGGAAAAGAGATAGAGCGGCATAGCTTGTAAGACTGATTTGATGAGAACGAGCCTACCTGCCAGATTTAGAGCCCTGAAAGTCCAGGAAGAGAGCTTTGAATCTAATTTGTCCAGTAGCGATCTCCAGGATACCTGCTTGATTGCTGAATCGGAAAGGGGAGCGCCCAGGTATTTAGAGGGCAGGTGGGAGATTGTGAATCCCAGTACTCGGGCTATGTTCCTTTGCGTAGAGGGGGGAGTGTTGAAGAAAAAGAGTTGGGATTTTGCAGCGTTAATGGATGTACCAGAGGCTTCAGAGAAGAGGGATAGAAGTGAATTGAAAGTAGAGGCTTCTTTTACTGAAGGGTGCCCAAAGAGCATAGTGTCATCAACGAATTGCTGATGCGTTTGAGGAGCACGACCATGAAGGGATATACCTTTGAGAGCAAGGGAGGAAACAACCGATTTGAGGAGCCTGCTAAGGCCTTCAGCCATTAGAACGAAGAGGAACGGAGATAAGGGGTCCCCCTGCCTGATGCCACGTGTGGGGTGAAAAGGAGGTGAGGGGGATCCATTCAGAAGGACTGAGAAACTGGGAGAGGTAATGAGGTTCATGATCCATCTGGTCCAGGTTGCATTAAAGCCAAAAGCCAACAGCATTTTGTGAATATAATTCCAGCTTAGCTTGTCGAAGGCTTTGGAAAGATCTAGTTTGAGAAGCATACCTGGTTTCTTGAGCATCTTTAATGAGTGTATGACTTCATTTGATAAGATTATTCCGTCCATGATCTGCCGGCCTTCAACGTACCCCGTCTGTTCTGGAGATATGAGCAGGGGTAATAGCGGTTTGAGGCGATTAGCAATAACTTTTGAGATGAGTTTGTAAATCACATTACAAAGCGCTATTGGCCTGTACTTCTCAGGTTTGTTTGATGCCGCTTCTTTGGGCACCAAGGCAATGAAGGTTGAATTTAAGGCTGGGAGGACCCAGTGCATGCTACGGGATTCTTCCACCAGTTCCCATACTTCAGTTTTGATGAGTTCCCAAAATTCGTGAAAGAAATTGGCTGTGAATCCGTCTGGGCCGGGCGCTTTGCCATCTTTGAGCTGAGCAATCGCCTCTTCTACTTCCTTTAGTGAAACTGGCTAGAGCAATTGAGTATTGTGATCCTCATTGATAATTTTAGGAATGTGTTGTGTGATATCCCGGATTGCCTCATCCCTATTACCGCTGGGTTCCTTTAGAATGTCCTTGAAGTATCCGGTAAATTCTTTCTCCATATCTTCATGAGCCTCTACTCTTTCACCTTGCTGATTGTCGACAAAAATAATTTTATTGTGCATGCGCCTCTGGATGGTGGATTTGTGGAAAAATTTTGTATTTTTCTCACCCTCTTTAAGCCAGCTTATTCGAGACTTTTGCCGCCATAGAATTTCCTCTTGTTTTTGACGTTCCTCAATTTGATTCCAGAGGACCTGCTCCTGTTGAATTTGCTCTTCTGTGCGTCCTTCCAAAATGAAAGTTTGTTGCAGTGCTTTCATTTGCTGTTCCAGTTTCTGTCTGCTTTCCTGTATGTTGCCAAAATGATTTCGGTTCCATATTTTAAGAGTTTGCTTCAGATGTTTCAGCTTTTGTTGGAACTGGTACATCTTAGCTCCTGCCGGCGGGATGAAGGATTTCCAGGCTTGATTTACCACTTCCTTGAATTTGGTGTCTAAGAGCCAAAAGGCCTCGAATCTGAAGGGTCTATTGCTGCAATTGCTTGGTCTGGACCAGTGGAGAAGAATGGGCCAATGGTCCGAGCCTCCTTGTGGGATGATTGCTGCACTGAAATCGCCTCCGAGGTGGATAGCGTTGTCTGAAATTAAAAACCGATCTAGTCGTGAGGCAATATAGTGAGCTCCTTTACGCCTGTTCGACCAGGTATAGATACCATTGGAGGTTGATACATCCATGAGCTGATTATTTTGAATGAAATGCTTGAAGCCGCTGCTATCACTGTCGAGCCTGGTGCGCCCCCCTTGTTTCTCTTCCATAGATTTTATTATGTTGAAGTCGCCCCCGCCTATCCATAAAGGGAAGCGTCTGTGTTCATTGAGGAGGGAGATCGTTTCCAAGAGGTCCAATTTTTGCTGAATTATTTGCGGGAAGTAAACATTAGTGAGATGCCCATGGATCTTGGTTCCGATGAGGTGGAATGTTGCCTGTATGAGATGCAGAGTAGCGTGAAAATTATCAAGAGACACAATCTGCGGGTTCCATAGAATGGCTAGACCGCCAGAAGCCCCTGAGGCGTCTACTGAGATTGAACTGCTGCCTGCCCAAGCTTTATTACTGAGACTATCTATTGTCGTGCTGCTGCATTTTGTTTCCTGAAGAAAGACTATTGCTGGTTTTTCTTGCATTATCAAGTTTTTTATCATTCTGTGTTTAGAGGGACTATTGAGTCCTCTTACATTCCATGAGATGAGCTTCATGGAGATTGAGCTTTGGGTTTGTAAAACTTGGTCAACTTGGGGAATTGCCCCGAATCCATAAGTAGTTCTCCAACTACTATTGTTCTCTGTAGATCTGTTTTTCTTCCCCTTTTCTTTGTTTCTTTAAGGATTTTCCTTCCATCCCAGTGACTTCCTCCTTGGATGCCCAGACTTTTATGATGTTGAACCCTTGTTAGGACTCCTTCGATTTTGTCTATTTGCCAAGGAGGGATTGAGGTATACTCTTTTTGCTGGCACGCTGTCTCCAATTTGGAGATGTCAAGCTTGGAGATGTTGAACTCTTCTAGATCTACATCTTCTCGATCTTCCTCCATATTATTAGAGGCAATGAGGGCCTCTCCCACTGCATCTTCATGAAGACTCAAGGCTAGGGCTGCATCAAGATCCATTTCTGAAGCCTGTGGATTCTCATTCAACATGGTTTTCCCCTTGGAAAGGTTTGGGAGTCCGAGCTCTGAAACAGAGACTGATTTTTCTGTAGAGGGAGGGTCAACATTTTTGGAGGAGGCTGGATCGGAGGAAGAAGGGGGGTTGAGCGGTTGAGGTTGGGCGAGATTGGGTGCATCTGATCTGGGTCATCTGCGTTGGGGCTGGTTTGAGGATCATATGTGGCGAGAGCAGAAAAGCGGTTTTGGGGGTTCACCTTCGAGGCTTGAGGCGGATTTGCTTGGTTTTTCTTTGCATGACGTCGGCGGTTGAGGATTTTTGTAAAGCCATCTGGGTCCGTGTTGGTTTCATTGGAAGGAGCCTTGGGCTGCACATTTAATGGACAATCACGGAAGAGGTGGCCATGTTCATGGCATTTCCTACAACGAAAAGGGATGTGCTCATAATCTAAAGTCTGCTTCCATTCAAAGTCATCGTGAAAGAGACTTACCGTGTCTGCTAGGGTCTTGGTTAGGTGCATCTTGACGCAGATCCTGGCATAGGAGGTGTATTTGCGCATCTTGGTTTCAGTTGCAACTTTGATGAAGGTCCCCAACTTGTTGCCTATGTCTGCCAGTGTTTCTTCTCGCCAGTACTCCACAGGAAGGGAATACATTCTGATCCATACAGGGGCCCAACTGAAGTCCTCTTTATCAGGATTGAATCGGGGTTTCCATTCCGTGAGATATAAACCTGAAGAGTTGAAGAAGTACGGTGCTCCTTCGAATATTCTTGTTTTGTCTTCTAGACAGTTGAAAATGGCTGTGAAGAAGCCCTTTGGGCCAAGCTGTAGAGTCACTTGTCCTTTGGGCTTCCATTTTGAGGCGATACATCCTTGTAAGGCTTTTTCAGTGGGCCAAAATCCCAAGAACTTTCCAATGAGTGCGTAATCCTGCATATATTGGATTTCCCCATTGATGCGGTGGCTTGGCAGATCGACCTTGATCGAGTCTGCTGCTTTTGGAATACAGGTTGCAGAGGTAACTTTAGTCTGAGCTGCTCTCGTCGTATTGTGCCTACTATTGCTTGCGTCGTCCTCTATATTTCGATCTGAGGCCGACTGTTCTTCTTGCGTCCTTGGCTTGTCTTTTGCCATTTCTGGGTCTGCGTTTGCATAGTGCAGATTCTCTGTCGGTAGCTTCTTGTCAGTGGTGGGCTTATCCAGTGGAGGGGAGGCAGAGCTCTCCCCTCCTGCAGCTGATGCCATAGGACTGTCAGTGGCCGAGCCTATAGTGGCTAACGCAGGTTCGAGCAGCGGCGCCTAGGGTTTCATGCCTTGTTTTACTGTGTAATCGCTTCAGCATTGTTCAATTGCCGATACATCAGTAATATTGAAGCACCTTTGTTATTGAGAGGACATGAGTTCAATTCTCTTGACACTCTCGGGGTTAGGCTACATGGTTGAGTTGACAGGAAATGATCCCTACTAGTGTATCTGTCTAGTACAAATATGTTGTACACGTAGCAGTCACTGATCTCTGAGTCCTGTGAACCACATAGAAAAAATTAAAAAATCATTATGGTATATGTGACCTCGAGGGTTAGCTCAATTGGTCGAGTCCCTATCGTTAAAGAACCCTTGCTATTGAGAGGTCACATGTTCAATTCTATTGAGACTCTCAGGGTCAGTCTTCGTGGTTGAGCCGATAGGAAGTGATCCCTTCAAGTGGATCTGCACGGTATAAATATTTTGTGGATGTAGCAGTCACTAATATTTGAGGTCCGTGAACCACATAGAATTTTTTTATTTATTATGATATATGTATTTTGAAACAAAGTAAAATATGTGGAGAGCACCATCAAAATACAGTTACCTTGATTAAACCAACCTAATCCATCTTTACTCCGGATCTACCAAGTAACGAGAGGGATCAAACCTCTTGAGGTACAAGCCTCTTTTAGAGTGAAAAGGATTTGATCCATCTTGGTGCTTGGTAGATCTAGATTTAAGATGAATTTAGGTTGGTTTAATTATTAATTATAATTATTAATTTGTTGGTTTAATTCCCTCCTTTAAATATGTTATATTCCACATGAATACCATGGGTTCTCATAAACCTGGATCTCAAAAACCATTTGTAACTTGACTGAGTCAAGTTTACCTTAACTACCCAACAAAAATTAATAAACATATAATGATATAGTAGAATTTTATTTTATTATTTTATTATTTTTGTTTATAGGACATGACAACAAAAAATTCTTCAATATTAAATAGGGGTGTATTATTTGAAGACATATTTTAAAATGTGTTAGTATAACACCTTCATCTTATTACAATTATTTAATATTAAATAAGGGTGCATTATTCAAAGATATCTTTTAAAATGTGTTAGTATAACACCTTCATCTTATTACAAGTAGGGATAGCAAGTGTAGTGTACCTTGGAGGACATGAAGAACTAGTATTTTCCTTGAGTCTAGGAAGAGCTACAAACAACCAAGCAGAGGCATATGCATTATTACAAGAAATTAAAGAAGAAACCATATTGAGCATTTGCAAACTACTTATTGTGGGGGATTCAACTCTCATTATTAAGCATCCACACTTTGGAACCCTCCCTTCAAAGTTTGGACTCAAGTTTATTTTTAAAGAGTTTCAGATAACTCTTGGTTCATTGTGGAATTCCAAACCCTCCATGTTTTAAGGCATAATAGGCATAAGGAAAATGCACTAGCCAATGTAGCCATATGTAATGTCAAGGAAATATCAAGAATCAATGGCAAGAATTTTCTCCCCAATTCATTGATATTCACCACACTTGGAACATCAACACTCGCCAGCTTGTGTTGCTTGGGATCAAGTAGACAAATGGAAAGTTTCTCTCTTTCATTAATACAATCATGAAAAGCCTATACATTGAGTACACATAGGATTTATTTAAGTTAAAGCAAGTTTTAGCAATCCATTGTGAATGTTACATATGTACATGGACAAGTTCTTTCTTGGTATTCTTTCAATGCTTGTGGATTGAAAGATACAAGGAGAGTTGCAGGATTTGAAAATGAAACATATGTAGAACTTCTCATTGGTACCTACGACCCTACTGCATAATCAATTTTATTTTACTTAATTCCATATTCCATTCCTTCATCGATGATCATAGATTCTCCCAAGTGATATCAAATCTTAATCATGTTTTATGAGTTAATGGTGATGCACACTGCAAATATAGTAAATTTAAGGAGGCACTACATTGAAACATTACAAAAAAAGGATAAAGTTAAGTCACCCCTTTGGTTGGGTTTCATAGAATCCCTACTAACCTTGTTCTTGAACCTTGCTAGGAATTTAATGGAGGTGGGACATGCCATTTTGTATGGGTCATTGTATTTTCTTAACTCAACCCTTTAAATAGAAATAATGTTGATAAAGGCCCCAACATGTCAGTTTGTCAAGTTTCTTTAGTTCATATGAAGTTTCATGGAGCCTCAATCGAAGATGGTGATGCATGCATGAGATGGTATGAGAAAAACTCCATATTTTCCTTCCCATGAGATCTTTAACCTCCAAGACAATATAGCCTAGCTTTAACTAAAGTATTGTAAACTGGAAACATAGTCGTCCTCCATAATGAATGCTTGGATATACCAAAGGCAACAACTTCAAAAGGTGAAAGATGTAATCAACTATCTAAGGGATCAAATTGAAGAAGTAAAGCTAATTGACCTATGTAGGACTCAAGTTTACTCTCCTTCTGCAAATTATATATGCTCACCTTCCCTTTCTCTTCTCGACTTAAATGTAGAAGTTGCTCCTATGGAACCTAATACCCTTCAAGGTGTTAACAACATCCCCTCATCTATTTTAGCCTACATGTAAGTAAAATTTCATCATATTTTGGGCATAAATTACAAGATATTCACCACTAGGATTCTGTAATTTTGTTATTGTGACTACACAAAAGACTGACTTTCTGCTTAGTTAGATGATTTCAACTAGCAACTAAATAGCTATGTAATTCTAGAACTTTGTTGGGTCCCAGGAAACACATTTTTGTTAATATAAAACTCTTCGTTATGGTTTCAAAAATTTGACAATATTACCTCACAACTCTTCACATAAGTTTAAAAAAAATATTAAATAGAAGTGACTCTATCAATTATTCTTTATTTTTTTTTAAAATGTATTATCCCTCTTTAAGGGGGTTGAAAATGAAAAGTATTTTCTCTTAGATTGCCCATTAGGGTTATCTTGGGTGGTTGAGCAAAATGAATGTTATCCTACCCACCTAGGTTCAAATCCCTACTAGTGACATGTTAAGTTTTGCTGTCTTGAAAAATATTGTTGTAATCAATTTGAGCCCAAGAATTATATTTTTCGAACATATTTTTTTTATTTTTTATTTTTTATTATTGCATGTACATTAATTCTAAACATTTAAGTTTACGAGGGGCCTACTAAGTTGATTGTATGACATTGTTAGCATCTATGGTAATTTAGAATTGTTTTAACATAGGACACTTAATGATGGCATTTGAGATCAAATAAAGCTAACAATAGTTATCGTGTAGTCTAACAAGATAGAGGAATTGCCCATAAAGTTATGAAATCCTAGTCATATTTAAAGAAAATCCGGCAAGGATTTTTGTAAATCCAAGTTATAGTTGTTAAACTTCAAAATTTTAGGTGTCTTAGACGTTTTTGATGGTGTTGAATCTATTTCCACCATCAAAAACACGATTCAAAGACTGCCTCTACAAGATTTTTTGAATTTTTTTTCTTGGATTCCAACCACTTTTGTCCAGGAAATTCCTCCACCTCGTTAAACAACTCCAATAGTTATAAGCAAAGGTCATTGTTTTCTGCACAAATATATTAAATTGAGAATTCGAACCAATCATTCCTTCTATTTATTTGGCTTGAGAAATATTTAGACTTGGGTCATTTGGATTTAATGGAGTGTTGCTTGTTTGAGAGAAAACAAGACATTGATAATGATGCAGAAAGGTTTATAATGTGGGGATAGAACATTAAGCAAAAGTATAGGGAATTAGATAGAACATTGAAGCAAAAGCACAGGGAATTAATTGTTGAGATTAAGCCAATTTTTTTTTTCTAAGTAAAACTGATATATTTGTAAAGACATAATGTACAGAGAGGCTCCGGCCTGAGTGGCATTGGGTCAGTTGTATGACCGATCTGAGCATCAAACCTTGATGTTGTGACTTCCCCTGATGGGGAAACTAGTCCGAGTACAAAAATTAGGACAGTTCAAGTTACCCTTGCAGGGGCTATAGTTCCATAATTCAAAAATTCTAATAAAAAAGATATAATTTCCAAAACTTAGCTCAGACTTTTTCGCTGTAAATTGACAATTGGGAACAAAATTAAAAATTTTTGTTGCCCGAGTTGGGGACAAAACCAGAAAAAGACCCGATAGATAACAAGGTTTAAAATGACAAGTAACAAAACTAATCAAAAATGGATTCAAGGCTCACCACGTAACCTGGCCAGCAGCTGTAAGGTGTCTTCTGTTGGCTCTTCCTCTACAATGGGACACCATCCATATTCCTAAGAACCAGCGTGATCGGCCAGAGTGCTACCTGTGCCCACCAGCATTGCAGACGTGTCATCTTGTCGGCTTCCCGAGGCCCTTGTGTTGCCATGTTTGCTATCTGCAGTTGGTTGACTACCAGCTACCGCTTTGCCATGCAGGGCTGCTTTGCCATCGTCATGCTGCTGATTACCAGGGATGCTAATACCACAATTGCTTGGAGCCGCTCTATTCTGCTCGTCCTTGTGCTCAGGCGGAGGTGCCTGAGGATCAATTTCTTTCGAGAAATAAATGGTCATCGTGGAAGTAATTACAGGTCGGGTTAAAGTGTTGCAAAACCGAAATTGAGTGACATGGGGAGTTGGATGCGAGGGAAGGGGGAAATCCGTTGAGTGAACTGTAGCATCCCTCCCTTTTGTGCCTTGGAGCCTAGCACGTCCCCTTCCACTTCGTGTGTTTGGGTAACAACCATAGAGAGAGCTGAGAGGATTGGGATTATCAGCGGAGGAGTCAGGGGAGGCAGTGGCAGAGCTAGGTGATGCTTGTGGGAGAATGATGCCTCCGCGAGTGCCTCCACATCTGCTTCACATTCGATGTCTGATGCGAGCCATGGAAGGGTTGAGAGTAAGGTTGGAAACAGAGGGGTTGGTGGAATTTCGATGCAGAGAATGAATAGGGGAGGTCTGAGCCTGGTTTAAGTTGCAGAGACTGGAATGAGAGTAGTGAAATCCATTGCGCAGATCAATACAACTCAGAAACCAGCATTAGCTTCCTGTCACAGTGCGAGAGCAGGGTTTTGCAGCCTGCAGAGGGCAAACACAATGGAGCAAGGGGGGGAAGAATTGCATGATGCTCTGCAGGTTCCATGACAATGAAGGTTGTGGAGGTGTCTCGGCCTTCGGACATAATTAATGGCTCCTGCAAGGTTGTTTGAATGCGCTGGAGGTTGGCATGGGGGATGACGCAAGTGGCCATGTGGTCATCCTGTCCTCTAGCCACTCGTCTTATCATATTAATTTCCATAGTAATCACCCGCATCTGGGTGGATTAAGCCAAAATTTAAAGTGTGAATAATTTTATAAATGAAAATGATATATATATATATATATTATATATTATCTTTTCACGTTATAAATTATGCCACTTTAATTTTGGCTTATTACAACATTTTCAATTTATATTTTAAATAAAAGTTTTGGGCGAAAAAAATTTGATGACATGTACTACATTTGTTTTTTATATTTAACTTCATTTCCTTTCATATTTCATAAAAGTTTATACGCAAAAGATTTGTTGACATGACATGTAGATACAAATTTTTGATTTTATTTTGTTTAGGTAAATAAATGTATCACAATAAATTTAAAAATTTAAAAAGAAAAGAAAAAGAAAGAGGACATCACAATAAATTGTATATTTTTGTCCCTTGCATATGTTTGCCTTTTTGGTCCCATGTGTTCATGGTTGGTTATTAGTTTAAAGCTTTCATTTAAAGTTGTTTTCAAAATATCATAGCCCAGTGTCAATAATATCATAGGTCAGTGTCAATAATAAGCTTGATTTTTCATTTTTATTTAAAACATATATCTAACTAAATAAGATTCTTATTTGCATCAATGACGTGTAAAGTGCATTTAAGTGGTTTAAATAAATTTCAAACTAAATTAGATTAAATTTAATGGTATGTAATTTATTTTTTTTTAATCTATTCAATATCTATATTAAAGTTAGTTAGTATAGGAATTGTTTTAGTAGGTAAATCATTTAGAAACATTCAATTTTTAAGTCATATGATATATATATATATATATATATATATTATATTATATATATTATTATATATTATTATTAGTATATTAATTTATTTATATATATTATAAAATATTTATGAGGAGAGGGAGAGGAAGAGAAGAGAGAAGAGATTTGTTTATAAATGTGCTTAATTTATATACCGAATTCTAGCATCACACAATTTATAGAGCTTAACTATATAAAATGCATCACAGAAGTGTAAATAAATCTAGAAGGCCATAGAGCAACTATAATATATATTTATATATTATGAATAAATCTTCATTGTCCTCATCCAACCCCTATGGGATTGGATGGGTGCCCTCCAAAATAGAGACTTGATTAGTTACGATTTCAGTGGCATGAACATTCTAGCTTTTGGCATGGTTTGGAACAATGATCTTCATATTGAACAACACTTTGAAAACTACATCAATCTTCTTGTCAAACAACTTTAGTTTCTTAACGATGACTTGTTCTTGTCCCTTTTCTTCAACAAACTAGGCAATGAAGGCTTTGTTAAGCCAATATAATTCAATTAACTTAAATACTTTGGTATCCAATGACATAGAAAAATCACTATCAAGTACCTAATCCACAAATACTACATCCAAATGAGATTTAAAAAGCTCTCATATTTTCTTGTGAATGGTTTTCTCGATAGCATCCATTTCCCACTTGATAATCTTTGAAAACTGACAATGATAATATGTTCTTACTTTCACAACATATGTTCAAGCTAAGCTAATTTGTTGGTGCATTTTCTTGTGGTGTTAAATTTTGTCAGGTTATTTGGATGCGCTACTCTAGCCTTGCTCAATGAGACCTTTTCAATCCCCCAACTCATTTGGCTTCATGACCATCAGTTTGCTAGAATTCTAATTGAAACAAAATTGATTGGGAATGCCATTGACAAAGTGAACTAGCTACACAATGGACTGAAATTGGGTACAGGTAGGAGTTGATAGTATCACCTAGGCTTTGACTATGGCCTTTCTAGCAATAGATATCACCGCAAATATAAGAACTAGTGTCCAAACAACCTCAAGAAGCTTGAATCCTCAATGGATTAATCTGTTAAGGAGAAACAAGACCAGATAAATAAAGACCTATGGTTGCTTCAACTGAAAAAATCCTGACCAACGCTAGGATTAACAACTTAACAAACCCAATAACAAAGTCACAAAAACTAACTAACCTTATTGGTGTATTGAAATGCCATAAAAATAGATCAAGGTTCCAACATGTACTAAGATTTGAGCATCCAACATTCACCATCATCCATAAGTTATAATTCTACTCTTAATCTCAATTGCCTATGGGATTAAGGATACAACACTTCTCATAAGCCATCCTAATACCAAACCATGAGGCTAGGGTGAAATGGACTGGTCTCACAATAATGGAATCAACACATCCCTTGGTCCAATATAGGATAGTTAACATGAAGATGCTCTAGTATGGCAACGTTCAATCGACACTTGGGCTCCTACTTGGGTTATCGAGTTGTCACTCCAACTAGGGATCCATTATCTCTTGAATTAATAATTTCATTACCATATTTGAGCTTACTAGGGCTTAGGTCATCTTAGTGCCAAATTAAGTGGCATTCCTTTTGATCTACTCATTTATTCACTAGTTTATTAGTTAGACCATTGGATTTGTAATAAATATGTATGGGAGTAATGAAAGGGATGATTCTAGATAATGATTTTATTTTGTCAAGTCCTATGGAATGTCTCTGGCACATGGATATCTTATCAAGCTTAGATTCACAAGAAATTCTGGCGAGGGCTCATATTATAAGTAGGAAATCTCCCTCCAAGATAATTTTGGTAAATCCCATATCAATTGCCAGTTAGATCTATTTAACTAAGGTTAGGATCTCTACACCACTATTTACATTATGTTCCAAGTAACTAGAGTGAAGCTTTATGATATTACCCTAGATGTTACTTAGTACACCACCAACTCTGGAGGCACTAGGATTACCATTTGAAGCTTCATCAAAGTTTATTTTAACAAAGAGAGGGGACAATTTGTCCAAAATCATTGAAATTGGATTGGGTTTTTTATAAGGGGTGTTGGGATAGATAGAAGGTTTTCCCCAATTATGATACCTCAAATATTTGTCTTTCATTTATTTTTGGCTATTTATCTTCATCAGACCATTGAGTAGTCTTATTACTATCCAATATATGCCTTTAATAGTTCCTAACAAGGCCTCTCTACCCCTTTTGAGGTCTTTGAAATTTTTTTAATTGCATTTTTTCTAAATCATTCAATGGGTAAATCCTAGAAACAAAGTCCATGCCTTGTTGAGAATGGAATTTTCAAAGGGAATTATTCTCCAATTTTCCAAGGTGATTATGATGATGTCCCCGTGTCTACCAAAATATCTAAACATTTATACTTCTCAATCCTAGAGGATGATTGGTTATAGGAAATTGTTGAAAAGGTGCTCCATGGTGTCTCCTTCCTTCATGCATATAAGTTTGTCCTGTGTAGGGGGTTTCCTCTAAGCTAAGAGCCATAAGGAGGTTAATATCTTTTGCTATTACTCCACATTCCACATTGATTATCATATTTTGCTTATTTCTAGGCTATTATTCTTCCATTGCATATGATTCCTTTGTATTGTATTTACTTAGCCATTGATTACCCCATTTTAAAATGTTTGCTCGTGGAACACTGTTGATTATTACCAATTGCATGCAACTTGTCAAGGAGGATGTCAAAGTTCTTACTTATTGCCTCAAGCCATTCTGCTCCAAAAATCCATGAATGGTGGTTCTACTAGGGATACTTATCAAGTTATTTCAAATAATAAATGACTATGGTCCATCCCATGTCTAGGAGCTTAATTTGAGATTCAATAAGAGACACATTGGTGGAAATAATAATTTCTTATTGCTAGGATTCTCCTAGGTAGGGTTAAGAATCAAAAGGTCAAACTTTTTAATTTATTTTCAAGTTTGGAAAGAAGGTATTCCTAAAAGGAACTCTAAAGTGCATTAGCCATCACAAGAGCTCCAAGTTATTTTGAAGAAGGAAACCTCACTAAAATCCCATAATTATAGCAATGTTACATTGGACATTCAAGGGAGTATTAAAGAAATAGATGACAGATTTACTTTGATTTACATTGACACTAGAGTTCAAGAGACAAGTATCTAAGATTAATTTAAATGATTCAGCTTTGGGGCTCTCATTATTATATTTTCATCCACATAATTAAGGTGAGAGAGAGGGTTTGTGTTTTAGTGGATATTTAGTCCTTTCAGTTTACCCAATGCCATGACTTGTTTGAGAATTTAATTAAGACGTTCAGTCGTGAGGATATAAATAGGAAATAGGGGATGTCCTTGTCTAATACCCCTAGATGGATTGGAAGTGGTTGAAGGAATGCCATTAACGATAATATAAAAGAAAGTTGAGGATACAAGGTTAGTAATCCACATTATCCATTTTGGGCTAAAACCAAAGACTGGGAGCATTTTTTCTCAGAAATCCTAGCTCAAACAATTGTAGAATTTTAACATGTCTAGTTTTATAACCATTTTAGGATATTTGTTAGTTTTGGATGGAGTGGGTGGTCTCATGCACTAAGATAATGCCACCAAGAAATTGTTTGTATTTTAGTTATTTATTTTTAATTTTTAATTATTATTATTATTTTAAGGAAACCATGGTTCTCGGTCACTGAGCGGCCGCTACAAGCTTGGACAACAAGCTATAAAAGTTAATTATGGATACTTTTAAGCATGTAACGAGAGAAGTATGAGTATGTACAATATGGATTGATAAATTACGTGAAAATAAAGGCATTACAACTTTAAAATAATAAGAAAATATATACCAGAACACATGATGTACAACAAAAGAACTAAGTGCACAAGTTTACTGTGGGGTCTCTCCACCTTCAAGCAAGCACACCTATTGAAGGATATCAACGACAACAATTCAAAAGGCTTCACTATTTGATGAGAAACACATAAGTATATCTACAACACATCTCTTAAAATTCTAATACCAAAGCTCTCAAAATAAAGTTATGAAAAATGCAAAGTTGTGTTAAGTCTTCACACACTTGGTGCCTTTATACATATTCTTAAAACTAAAAGGGCTATAATTTTTTGTTACCAGTTTCACTAGAATCAAATTTTGTATTAAACTAAAAAATTCCTCCTCCATCATTTCCTTATCATACCTTAAATGACTATAATTATTAGTTTTATTGACCTATTTTGTGATTAAATAAGGGAGGATACCATATAACAATGCTTGATATGTCACAAGTGCATGTTATGTGAGATATATCTTATGTCAAAATTATGAAAAATGGTTGCAAATTATGGCTAATATGCATATGATTATTATGTTTTTCAACTTATATCTGTGCATGCCATGCAAGTCAAATGCATGAATACAAATGGCATAGGAATAAATTTCTTGAAGAAATTTACAAAGACTTAAAAGGGAAAAGTTGTATGATTTTATTACTCACAACCATTAGAAGTGATGGAATTGGTTATGTGATGGTAACTAAACTTTGCAAAGAATTAACATATATGGTTTGTTGGTTTACATTGTACATATTATATGGTACCTGTTTTATTGGTTAGTGAGCTATGATTCTTCTCGCGGCTTCGACTTTGGTGTATATGTTTGGTGATGGTTTTGGGCATTGTTGTTTGTCAAATTCGGTGAAATGTATCATATACAATTATATTGTGAGTTTTTCAATACAAATTTAAGGCACATTATAGTCTGCTTCATTGATGAATGCATGCGTCATTGAGTCATTTTGGTGGTCTGAAGTGTCATTGTTTTTATTGGTGTTGAGGATGACTCAAATGTTGAGTAACTCTCGAGCAAGGCTCTATCATACTTTTCAGCCCGATTTACTCGTCGTTTGCATGCCATTTCTCAAATCGTTGAGTATGATGTGGGTTGGCACCACTCTCAGTATTAAATGCAAATCGATGAAGTGGGAAATTCCAACGCAAACAATGAATGCACCTATTCGTAGTGTTGATCAAGGACTATGAATTGTTTTAATTGGAAAACCTATGACTGCCCACAATAAGGGTTTTTTGATTGCAATTGTGCATTCACAATTGGGAATTTGGGGATCATTATGGAAACCTTTTATCCATTGTAGGTTTCTCTATTACCTGGCTTTTTGTCATAGCACGTTATAGCTATGAGTGGTAAATAGTGAGTTTGTGTGTTAAAACTGTGGAGCGACTGTTGTACCAACTTAGGAGGCTGCGTGTCGCCTCAGAAAGGCACAATTTGGGTAATTTTGGTATTTACATGGTTAATTACATAACTGACTTGTATTTTTGATATGGATTGATGACTCTCTTTTTCCTTTCATTTCATTATATTCCCTCCTATCTTTTTCCATACTGCCAGTTGCCATGGTATATTATTTCATTCTTTATCATGCCAAGATTTTTTTCTCTATAAAATCACTTAAAGTTTTCTCCAAACCCCATGACATTAGTTGTTGATCTTTGAGTAGCTCAAAGCCCTATTTCAACCTGGGGTTTTAAAAATCTATGGTTATGAGCATTACATTGGGCAATTTTAGAAATACTCTTGGCCTTATAGCACTTTGAGAGCCATCATGCAAATAATGGCTCAATTTGCTCTCAAACCCTCATTTCGACTGTTAATTGTTAATTGATATGTGGATTGATTTTAATGCAATTCTCCCTTGTTTCCACACATTGCTTTGGCCTGTGAGCTTAAACCCTCATATTCTACAAAAATCCCTAACCTTAACAATTCATGTATCATTCCACTAATTGTTATTATGAGTTGTTTCATTTATAGCCCTCAAAATTACATGAAACTCATGTCATATGCTATGAGATTCAAAGAGAGGTTGAACCTATGAAAAAGGAAAAAATCAAAACAAAATGAAGAAAATCAAAGTTAACAAATGGAATTTGTTTGGAATAAAAGGGGAATGCTATCAAAGATTTATGAGGATTTATTTTCACCTTTTGACTCTCTATTACTTCATTTCACTATACTCCTTTCTCTCACCTCACAAACCCTCATTTTCTCTCTATAATAGAGCTCATTGATTTGTGTATTAGATGCAAACTCACTATAGTGATTTTAAAGGGAAATGTGCTAATGTTTTAAGTACCATATTGCTTTTTGGTTATTTGTTGTTGTTAATTTTTTGGCTTACTCGCAGATATGATTCTTTATGCACGTACACCAATCAGGATGGGTTGAGGGAGGGGAAATAGGCCTCCTAATATTTGGGACAATAGGAGAAATACGAAAATATGGTTTTTTTATACATTTTAGTGCTAATTCTGAAGAATTCCATCAATTGGCTACTACCAACCACTTATTTTTAGGTTCTCTTAATGTCGCCTATCAACCCCTAATATTTCAACGGAGTGCTTCTCCTCCTTTGAGGTGTTATCCGAATATTAAAAAATTCCATATATAGAACCCTACCAACTTTGCCTAGGATAATGTTCATGACAACAGCTGGAACCCACCACCATACCCTTCTCACATGGAAGAAAAAGGTTGGGAGCAAATCCTCACTAGTCATTCTCGCCATGTTTCTACTCATTCTTATTCCTCAACCACTCATTCATAATATCCTCCATCTGAATTGTCCAACCCCAATTCTAAACTCAAATATAAAGTGCCTGATATCACTGAAATTACTCATGTTAGTCCAACTAATTCTCCTACTACTAAAACTGTTGCTATTGTTCACCCTGCTTCTAAATTTGTTGATTATGGTCCAATACCAGTGAATTTAGCCAGTCCTAATAATGAGAACTATACTCTTGATGTTAAATTCTCTAATTTTAGTCTTGTTTCTACAACAAAATCCATGAAAGGAGATAAAGGAACTGAGGTTGTGTCCAACGAAATCCCACAAAATCATCCACACAACAACCAATAATTTCAATTGAGAAGCTATTTTATGAAGTGACAGATAATTTAGATGTTTTCTCTTATGGATTTTGACTTATTTGAGTTGTTGATATTGTTTTGGACCCTATATTGTTTTGGTGGTAGTTTTATGAGGGTTTTGGTGACCAACTCTCATGGACATTTTCTATGCACTTCTTTTATGTGCATATTACATATATATTTTAAAGCTATTGAATGAAAATCAATATTTAATTATTGACTCTTATTCCATGCATGCTTACATGCAGAACATAAGGGATTATCATGCATGATTTGAATTTTCTTTAAAAAAATCATGGAATGTGATGAAATGCTATGGTTATAGATGTGGGTCCTCTCTCCCTCTTGAGTCACAAAATGTTTCCTATTTATTAGGAGTCCAACATTAAAAATTTTTTCCTCCTCTCCTATCTAAGTTATTTGTTATTAACTCGAATAAAAATTAAAATAAAACAATTGTGTAACCGACTGAAAGGAAGCTTGTTGATTTCTCTAGAAATGATGATTTCTTGTGAATAATTTTTACTTTTTTTTTATTAGGTTCTTCTTTAACTTTTGATTATTAGAGTGTTTACTTCAGAAAACAACTATCAAACATAAAAAGTAACGAGATAAGGGACACAAGATGTAGGCCATCAACCAGGGCCAAATCCTCTCCAACTTGAGAGGAAAATCCAAATGAATTCTTCTTCTTATATAATCTTCAAGTGATATTTTCCAAGACAAATACCCTTAACCTACAACCTCTCCAAGACCAAGGCAAAATACCTTGTTTCACAACTTCTCCTTCTTTCCCAAGTCAACTCTAGTGAAACTAACTTCTAATCTCAGCTACTTTTAAGTTTTGGCCCTTTTCCACAATCCTGCAATTCTCAGCCTGCCTGAACCTCTGCAATTCCACACATGTGAGCTGACTGGAGGAGTTTTGTGATGCTTTCCTTCTTATCTTAACTTGGAGACTTCCCTTTATGATTTTGGCTAGCAAGAAGACTGGTTTGTGATCTCCTTCATGGCTTCTTCAAGGACTGATATAACCATATTGTAGAAGCCCTAATCTTTGTTACACATGGAGGAAGATGACCCAAAACAGTGCCAAAAACTCTACACTCTCCTTCCCTTTCCTTTCGCTTGTTATGAGGCTGCCTTCTAGTATTTTCTCACACTTATTCTTTAATTTCAAATCCCTTTTTAATGAATGCCCAACAAGGGAGGCCGAGTCCTCCTTTATATTGTAATTTTCCCATACTAAATAAGACGATTTGTGCTTGTGACTATGCTGACATCCTCTTCTAGAATGATCTTCATCTCCTTTTGGAGGCCGATTAGATGAAGTAATTGTTACAGGGTCTTGGAGGGTTTATGACTCAAATAAATTCTATTTTTACAATATGTAACATGCCCAAATGGGTCTTCAATACATGACATTGAATCGATTTACTTTATGACTTAATGACCAAACCTAATAGCTCACAATGAGAGCTTGATCTATAAAAATAAAATTCCTTGAGCATAAAAACCATTCCTTAAGCATAAAATAATTTAATTTTCTTCTTTTCAATAATTACATAAAATCATGACTACCCATGTTATTATGAAGACTGGACCTAGTTACATATTTCAACACTCCCTCTTAACTAGGGAGGTATTCAGAATCCATACAAGGTACTTGGGAATTCTCAATTTGAAGAATTCTCATAAGAAGAGTTGGATTGGTAATCCATCTGTTTAGCATCATGTCATCCAAAATTTTCACATAGCAAGGCTTTGACTAACCACTCTATCTCTCCTAAATATTAGAGCACAATGTTTGCAAGACCAATGATTTATAGACACCCTCATCATTGTGTCTCTCGGAACATACCCCACCCAGGTTCTCTCAGAGTATGTTCCACCAGGACTATTCTTATCTTGGATTCCCAGTCCTCAAAGAATATTGGTCCTCTATAACCACTCTTATCTTGGATTCCCTAATAGATCCTTAAAGAGTATCAGATTCCATATGCTTACCCAATCCTCCCTTCTATCTTCCCAATTGAAGGAAAGAATGATGCGTCTATCTCTCCCTCTCAACTAGGGAGGATATACTCATTCCATTGAAGGAATGCACCCATTCCTATTAAAGGAATGTATCCAAGCTCCCTCTTAATTAGGGACTTGACCAAGCTCCCTCTTGATTAGGGACTTGATTTCAACAAATCTATAGGTGGAGATTATGGGACAACCAACTACTTGGAGGACTTCCTCTTTCGATGTCATGAAATTCTTATTTAATATGAAGCCTACATATTTTGGGAATTCTTTATAGGGCACAAACCATCCATCACTTTCATTCATGAATCATGTCAGTCATGTCATCATTATTTTCATTGGAAAGTGATCCATTAGTCAACATCTAGCCTCCCTTCATGCCTTGTTTCCTTTTCATGTCATGTTTCCATAAGGAACTTTCATCCTACAACATGAGCATCAGTTATAGAAGACATTCACAACTATTCCCTTGGAAGCCATGCATTAACCCATCCATATATTATTCAAAAATAAAAAATGGTCATTAAATTAAAATTACCTTTGTCATGGTCTTTCATCGTGACACATCCTTGTTTGCATCAACATCCTGTATACATATTGACACATATCCAAAATTATATATGACATCAAGGGTCTCTTTCTTTTATCCAAATTTATTAGAATCTTCATATCTTTCCCTTGGAGATATCATAGTAAATTTTGTTTAGTCCTTTGATGTTGATTGCCTTATCCACAACTGCATTTTTCATGATCTCTTCCCTTATTCCTTCACACATTTCTTTCTAGGAACTTCCAATCATAGTTCCTTCAATTTTGTCAACCACCTCATATTTCATATGAGGACATATTATGTTAATTTTATCTAGTTAGTGTCTGAATCATGCCTTCTTGCATCCTTCCAAAGGATGAGATCACTTCTTTTTATCATGCTCTCGAGGTAGATCATTCATTCATGACATCTGCAACCATATGACATGACTTAATTAAATATATGCATACATTCCTTATTTCTTCCTTTAGGTCATCTAGAATTCCTTCAACAACTTCCTTGATTGAAATTACTCCAATTATCTTGACTTGCTTCGCATATTGTGACATCATACCTTTATTCCATGAATTCCATACATAGTGGAATTCTCGGCGAAACACTTGCTCCTTTCCATAGGTGAACCTTCCAACAGAGGATATTGATCATCCTTATTTGGAAAGTGCTCCTCTTGAATGATGTATGATAAGATTTTATATTAAATGAATTTCTTCTTCCCATAAGTACTACTTATGATTATAATGAGGTTACCAATAGCTACACCCTTCTATAGGTGGCTTCCATAGACTTATATTTTAGCTATGTTTCATGCTTATTCTAAGATAATGTCATGAGCTCTTGATTTCAATTGTATGTTTTATGATTCCATGATGCATCCTATCATAATTATTAGTAAATCCTACCATGATAGATATATAACATAAAAACTTGAAAACATAAACTTGAAGAGAACTAGGTGAGGAAAACTATCTCAATCATAATAGAGATCTTTTACTTCCTCTTTCTCGGATTTCTTCTTTTTAGCTTCCTCCACTTCCTCAGTGACATGGGCTTCTTCTCTTCCTCTTTTGATGTTGTCCTTCTTGAGTTTAGGATAATCTCTCTTGAAATGCCCATATTATTTACATCCATAACATGGAACCTTTGCCATGTTATTCTTTCTTTTATTAGGACAAAATTTCCCAAACTTCCTTTTCTCTTTTCCATAGCAGCATATGCTTGAGTTTACTCATTTGATCCTACATCAGATTTTCCTTTCAACCCAATCTCCTCTTTTACATAGTGACCATAGATCCTTGAATGGAGTAGCTTCCTTCTTCCCATAAATGTTTGATGTAAAGTTACCCCATTCCTCTAGAAGTTCATTTAGTACTATGGTAGTCATTTATTTGTCAGACATAATTTCTCCCATATCTTGAAGTTGATCCCTTATTTCAGCTATCCTCATAAAGTATGAGTTTATTTCTTCTTCTTTTGGTATCCTTATCTTATAGAGTTCTTTTATTAATGAGATAAATCCTCCCGCGGTGCTTATGGAAAAAATCTCTACAAGTTTGTCATATATTTCTTTTGAAGTTTCAATTTTTGATACATAGGGAATGAGGGGATCCTTGATGGATTCTATGAGAATCCTTTGAGCCCTTACTTCTCCTTTCGTATACCTTGCAAGTGCTTGAGCATCTTATTTTAGAGGTTTGGCGATTGATCCCTTAACACGTTCCATGAACTCATTTTCTATGAGGTTTAGATATGTCCTTTTCGTCCATGCAAGAAAATTTGAATCCCCAACCAACTTGTTGTTGTCCTTGCAAAAAGACATTTTAACAGATTTAAATGTAGACATAAATATACTTACTTAAGAAGATGCTCCTTCAAACTATTTCCTTATAATATGATTATGATAAAGGAAATTGAAAACTTCTTCTTGTTGAAGATGTTTTTCTTCAAGAGTGATCCTTGGCTCCAAAGAGAGGTAGATCACCTTGAATCCTTTGATTATGATAACAACGTCCATGATCTTTCTTATCTTGGATGAGTAGACTTAAAGTTACTTTGATTTGGAGATCTATTCAACTTGAGTAGAGGTAAGGTATCTGTGGTCTCTTTCCTTGATCTTGAGCGAGGATCCCCATAATGCTTCTAGTGTAGACTTCTTCTTTGATCAATTTAGGGTTTTGACACTTTTCTTCAAGAAGATGTTGTATACCTTGTCTTCAAAATTCTTCAAATATGATATTATTTTCTAGATGCTTTGATGCCCTTAGAGAACTTCGGTCCTTGAGTGCTTGAGCGTTCCTTATTGAGTTTCTCTTTCTTGATTTGTCACCTTAGCTCTGATACCACGTCGAGAAATATAGGGCAGAGATAAGAGGTGATTTCTCTAGAAATGATTACTTATTGTGAATATTTTTTTACTTATTTTGATTAGGTTATTCTTTAGCTTTTAATTATTAGAGTTCTTACTTCATCAAACAACTATCAAAACATAAATAATAATGAGACAAGGGACACAAGCTGTAGGTGATTAGCCAGGGCAAAAACCTTTCCAAATTGAGAGGAAAACCCAAATGAATTCTTATTCTTATAGAATCTTCAAGTGAAGAATTCCAAGACCAAGAACCTTGACCTAATAACCTCTCCAAGGCCAAGTCACAAGACCTTTTTCATAGCTTCTCATTCTTTCCCAGGTCAACACTAGTCGAACTAACTTCTAATCTCGACTACTATGAAATTTTGGCCCTTTTCCACAATCCTGCAATTCTCAGCCTACATAAACCTCTCCAATTCCAAATGTATGAGATGATTGGAGGATTTTGGTGATGCTTTCCTTATTTTCCTAACTTGGATACATCCCTTTGTGATTTTGGCTAGCAAGAATGCTGGTTTGGTGATCTCCTTCTTGGATTATTCAAGGAATGATATAACCCTACTACAAAATCCCCAATCTTTGTCAAACGTGAGAGGAAGATGACCCAAAATAGTGCCAAAAACTCTCCTCTCTCCTTCCCTTTCCTTTCATTGGTTATGAGGTTGAATTCTAGTTTTTTCTTGCACTTCTTCTTGAATTTCAGATTCTTTTATAATGAATGCCCAACAAGTGAGTCCGAGTCCTCCTTTGTATAGTAATTTATCCATGCTAAATAAGTCGACTTGTGCTTGTGACTAAGCCGACATCCTCTTCTAGAATGATATTCATCTCCTTTTGAAGGCTGACTATATGAAGTACTCATGACAAGGTCTCGAAGGGTTTATGACTCAAATAAATTCTATTTTTACAATATGTAACATGCCCAAATGGGTCTTCAATACATGACATTAAATCAATTGAATTTTTGACTTAATGACCAAGCATAATAGCTCACAATGGGAGATTAATCTACAAAAATAAAATTCCTTGAGCATGAAATCCATTCCACAAGCATAAAATAATATATTTTTCTTCTTTTCATTAATTACATAAAATCATGATTACCCATGTTATTATGAAGACCAAACCTAGTTACATATTTCAACAGACTACACATACTTGTTTGAAGAAGGAAACAAGGCCAAACTTTTACATAGAGCATGGAATTATTTTAAATAGTAGCAATGAATGGAGGTCTAAAAGTATTTCTTGTTGAGTAAGTAGTGTACAAACGCCCATAAGGTTTCATTGAGCCAATTTCAACAAAGCCAATGTTTATTTATTATTCTTTGTTACTTACATTTGACTTATATGGTTCCTAGACGTAGTCATTTGTAAAGGAGATTCTTGTCACAAATTATTTTAATCTGCTAAATTTGAGCCTACTATATATGTATAATCTTTTTAAATATAATCAATGAAGGATATTTATTTTAATCTGGTAAGTTTGAGCCTACTATCTATCTATCTATCTATCTATATATATATAATGTTTTTAAATATAATCAATGAAGGATTTGTTTCTCATCTTACCATCCCATGTCTCATTTCTTTTATTTACTTTCTTGATAACAATATATTTTGTGTTGTATATAACATCTCTTTTGTTAATAATTTTTTATTTTAAACACCAATAGTGAATGGTTGTTTAAGTTCATTCTACATGACCATAATTGCTATTGAACCAAATAAATGACATCTATGTGTCCTATCTAGGGTGCTAGACTGGGCTAAATTTATTATCGACGAGGGTGCGTAGAATTAGAGGTGTGTGCCTAAAATATATAGACATAAAGGATCTAATCTAAGCCTACTCTTCCTAATTACAATGCTGTGATTTGATTTAATATCAAACTATCAACTAAATATCAACTAAGTATCAAACTATGTATCACTGTTAACTAAGATTCAATTCATAAAATGTTGTGTCTCACTGTAATTAAAGATTTTGGTCTCCTTACAGAGACATCAAACATAAAACCTCTGTTTAGTGCTACTCAACATTCATTAACAATCATGCAAAGTGAAAATCGTAAGCATACAGTTCATGACAGTGCTTTACAAGGTAACCCTGGATCGAATCCCTTACAGGATATAATTCACGATCCAAATGATAGTCTATTCAAGCGCATGCATAAACATACAAACAACGCATTCATAAATACATAAATATAAACATCGACTTGATCACTGCGCATATATATCAATATCAAATACCAATCAAATACTCTAACTGTAAATGCAATTAAAATGACAACAGTATACCATGTACGCAGGGCCCGTCCGCGTTCTTGGTATACTGAGCTTGTTATCCCACGATCACCAAATCAAACAATGCAACTTTGATTATAATGCAAGTCTATTTGTATTAAGTCGAAGCTCTGTTCATGAAGCAACAAGTAAAAACGTAACCGAACATACAACCAGGTTCAGACTTATATTTACATATGGTTCACATCCCTTGAAAATGGATGTACATTCATGAGCGGTTGTTGCCACTTTTACCAAAACACAAAATGTTTCTATCCTAGCTGACATATATAAAAAAAAGGAAACAACTAAAAATCGATTTGGACTATGACTGTGTGCTATTGCTACCTTTGTCGCCAACATGCCATAGTTGACCAATAGTTGACCGCGCATGTAGGAGGGTTGTTTCCGCTGTGGAATAGGTGCTTGTCCATGCTTGGACATTCCGCTTTTCACCCGTACCTTTCGCTCTGGCCTGGCTGTCATGCCACATGTCAAACAATAAGCCATTTACAGGATGTTGGGACTTCCTGTAGTCATTTTGCCCAAAAACTCCTAATTAACACAAAACCCTTAAATCAATTTAAATGCAATTCAATAACTATAAGACTATTAATTAATCAATTTCCAAGGCATCTGAGGGATACATGATGAAAAGAGGTAGGTAATTGTCATGTTTTGGGAGGGAAAAAGGGGTCATAGAATGGTACCAACAACATCCTTTTTTGACAACTGGTTACTCATCTTTTCACCCATTTTTCCTTTTAACTCACTCATCCTTACACTATATCACTTATGTCATATGGATGATCAACCATCAAAATATACATTCGACATAATAAGGTAAAATTCCATTACCTTCTCAATTCTATACATTTTTATTTATAAATTTGACTTAATTTGCATGAATTACAGAATTTAACACATTCTGTAGCATTGATAATAATTTGTAGTTGAATCCAAGGTTCAGGTAGACCCCGTGGAGGACAGATCAACCTAAGAACATGGATAGTTTCTAAATCATGCCCACATGGTTTTCCACCAATTTGGTGCAAGCAAGAGTTCACATATTGATCACAATGGCAAAGTAAAACCTCTGGTCAATTATGAGATGGCATGAACAAAACCTTCAGATTACTTGGCACTGAATCATAATATCAAGCGAGGGTGACAAATATTCAAGGAGAAAAATATCAAAGGAACGTTGATGTGTCTAAAGATAGAAATTTCTATGCTTCACTTCCTTGATAGAGAATCATATAAATGAGAGTTTCAATAGAATTTGAAGATTACGTTGCCAATTCCTCAATCTAGTTTATAACATTTAGCTTCTCAGGGTCATTATTGTATAAACATTATATATATGCTTCACTGAGGAGTGAAAACATAATCCATATATTATTATGTCCTTAATTGAACTTTGGAACTGTTGATGTATACATTATTCTATTAGTAGAATTTTTTCATTGATATGATTACATCTTAATGAGGAGAGTTTATCCCTGATCATTGAGTTTATAAGTAGTCTATGTCTCGTGCTTCAATAAGAGGGCTCCCTGTTGCATATGAGAGGAATTTAATCTATTTCTTTTCAAAATTTCACTGGTTTCCATACTCTATTTCTTATCATATGCTTTGTAGGATTCTACTCATTCACTTCAGTTGCTTTGTAGACATCAAGCACTTGGATAAACTTTAAAAACTACCAAAACATTTATTAATTGTTGTTGCATTCATTTCCCTACTTTCACAATCATATATTAGTATTGCTTCTGCATTTATCTCTAGTCTCAGATTTATAAATAGGTTAGGAATATTTCCATCAAACTATAGGCATGAGTGAACTTTGAAATTTGTACACACTATAGGCATGAATGAACTCTAAAATTTATACACACACACATCAATTCCATAATCAATCTTAGTTAGTTCCACGGTTAATTAATTCAATGCTTTATTTTCATAAATAGTGGCATTTAAAGTTTGGTTTTGTTTTATTAGGATAGACTCTATTTTCATAAGAATAAACTCCGTCTTCTTTTATAGAATACAAACTACCTTTACTTTCATAGAATAGAATTTAAAAAAGATTTTATAGAATAAAAGATGATTGTCTTTCATAGCATAAGATTTCCTTTGATTTCTAGAGATTAGAAGTTGATTTCCTTTGTAGAATAAAACTATCTTTAGTTTCCTTAGAATAATATATTAAGCTTTCATTTCATAGTGTTAAACTATCACGCACTATGCTGCCTGAGCCACCCACCTGCTTAGCTTCCTGCAACCTCAGCCTCCTGCCACCCCCATGACCCCTCCAGATTCTTCTTTGGGAGGGGTTCCTCCTCCTGAACCTCATTTCTTAGCTCAACACCTTCCAGAAGAGGCTTCTTCAGCCTTTTCTAGTATTGTCTCTACACTAGGTCCTCCTCGAACTCACCGCTTTGTCTCCAAATTCTTAAAAAAAAGCTAAAATATATTCCTAAAATTATTCTACCTCCCTCCTTGCCCTGTCGAGTTGCTATCTCATTATCGAAAAGAGGTTTGGTGGGTTAGTTTACTAGCCTTTGGACCTCTCCAAAGATTGTGCAAAAATGGGTTGAGAGGAACTAGTCTCACTCAACCCATGGAAAATATCCATTCAATTACGTGGAAGAGGTTTTTTCACCTTCCATTTTGAAACCAAAGAGGACAGAGATATGATATTCAGGAATGGGCCTTATTTCATGGATACAAGGGGCCTATACTTAAATAGGTGGACTCCATACTTTGATCTTGAGTTGGGTGTCCCAAGTGTTGTTCCAGTCTGGGTTCGCCTTCCTGACCTCCCTCTTCATTGCTAGGGAGATGAGTTGGTAAAAGAAATAGGAAATGAAATAGGAAAATAAATAGACAAAAGAGAGCCCAAGGAGAATATGCATTCATGTGCAAGGATCCACGTTGAATTCGACCTAGGCAAAGGACTCCCTGAAGTAGTAAAGATCAAGTTGGATAGCTAGACACATATTTAAAAACTGGACTACGAGGATATCCCATTCAAATGCAAGGTATGCCATGAGTATGGTCATTTCACTAATAAATGTAAAAAAAAAAAAGAATTAGAAGTAGTAGAAGCTCAAGAAACAAAATGGGAACCAGTAAAAAGAAGAAGATTGTGAATACAAAAAATTCCCCCTTAACTCCCTCTTTGTCTGCTCCTCTCCCCTCAAGTGCTCCCATATCTCAATCATCTAATCCCCAAACTCATTCATCTAATCCAATCCTGGACTCCAATCCCTTTGGACCTCTGAATTTGCCTCTTGACCCTCCTATTTCTTGTCATGCTCCCCTCTATACTAATTTATGCCCCCCTCCTCCCCTCTCTACCCCTCCTGCCTTCCTCCTATCCTTTCTCTCTCCTCTACCCCCACCCTCCCTCTTGTTCCCCCCTCCTATTACCTTTGATATAATCCTTACAAGAAATCAGTCTAAAGAATCCATCCTCTCTTCAAACCTCCACAAAAGACCAGGAAGGAATTTCCATGAGGAATTAAGGGATGAAACAACGACAAAGGAAATGGAAATGGGAACACAACAACCAATGGATTCGATCCTTGAAAAAAACTCAGGAAACAAGGAGAAAAGTTAGCAATCTATTCAAGGGAAAGGTCCCTTTGCATCAAATCAAAGCAAGTAATGAATTTTGTATCTTGGAAGTGTAGATGCTTGGGATACCCTACGAAATTCAATGCAGCAAAAGACCTTCTAACAATGGGAAAAACTGATATATTCATGATCCAAGAGACTTAAACCAACGAACAAGAAATGAAAAAAATAATCCAAAAACTAAGGAATTAAGATGGCTCAGTTCTTCAAGCAACTGGGGCATCGGGGGGAATTTGTACAATGTACAGGAAGGATAAATGGAAGTTGCAAAACTAACAAATAGATCTAAATTGGATCAAAAGAGAATTAAGAAACAAAATATTTGATCTACAAATCTACCTTGACAATGTATATGCCCCAACTCACTACAAAGATAAATAAATATGTTGGAGATCCCTCAAAGAAAACCTATTGCTGGTTCAAAACAAAATCTTTATCGTAGGAGGAGATTTAAACTTGGTTTTGAATGCTAATGAGAAATCAAGGGTTGTTTTTCATGCTGATCCATCTTGAGAGTCCCTCGAAAACATAATAGAGTGTCACAACCTAATGGATGCTCCCCTAAAGAATGGGAAATACACTTGGAATAACAAGAGGATTGGGAAAGGCAATATAAGAGAGCGTATGGACCAAATTTTAATACAAGATAGCATCATAGCATAATTCTGCTTTGTTTCTTCAAAAATTATTCTTTCAGTGGCCTCTGATCATAAACTAGTGGCTATGAGTCTAGGAGAAATTGAAAACTTGGGCCCTATCCCATTTCGATACAACCCATTATGGAACAATAAAGAAGAAGTTAAACAAATTATAACAACAACTTGGAATAAAAATATCAAGGGCTCGTGAAGCTATGTTTGGGAAACAAAATTAAAAAGTATCAAGAATAATTTAAAATTTCAGGAAAAAAACAATTACAAGGAACCACAGAAAAGAAAGGTTGAATTACAGACAAAAATGGAAAAAGTCCAAGAAAATATAGAAGATAGGGAAGACACAAAACATAACCAATTGAAAGAGAAAGAGATACACTGGGAAATCTATAGGAACAATAGAAAAGAGGACGAAGACTGGAGGCTCAAATCCAAAAACTTATGGATTTAGCAAGAGATAAAAACACTGCCTTCTTCCATAAAATAACAAAGATAAGAAAAGTAACAGATAATATTAACACAATAAAAGGTGAAGGAGACTCTGAGATCAAAGGACAAGAGGCACTAAAAAATGAAGCATATAACCACTTTAAAAATTTATTAACAGTTGAGCCAGTAAACCAAGATTATGAGAGATTTACAAAGAAAATTTATAAGAGGATAAATGAAGAAACAAACTTAGATATATTGAAAGAAGTTAAAAAAAAATGAGGTCTAGTTAGTAGTGTGGGGCCTCCTGCCTAATAAAGCTTCAAGATTGGATGGTTTTTCTATAGGTTTCTTTTGCTCCTTTTGGCCCATTATTAAAAAAGATCTAATAAGAATGATCAGAAATGTATTTTGTAAAAAGAAGCTGGGAGGATACACAAATTTGACCCTCCTAGCCCTTATTCCAAAATAAGCACTTTCAGCCTAATTCTCTGTGAAATTCATCATATAAAATCATTTCCAAGATCCTTGCAAATCACATCAAACCTCTACTACCTAACTTAATCTCAAAAAATTGAGGTGGTTTTGTTTCAAGCAGGCATATCATGGACAACATCATGATTGTTCAAGAAGCATTGCACTCTAGTTTAGAAAGAAAAGAATAGGGATTCATTCTAAAACTTTACATGGAAATTGCCTTTTGACAGAGTCAATCTATCTTTCTTATCAGATGTCCTAAACAAATTTGGCTTCTCAACCAAGTTTATAGAAATTAAAAATGCATGTATTGTTGGCCCTTGGATAGCCCCTCTCATCAATGGAAGGCCATGTGAATATTTTCAAATCTCTTAGGGATTGAGACAAGGAAGCCTATTGTCTCCTTTCCTTTATATATTAATGGTTGATTTCTATGAGTAGAAACCTTGAGTATTGTAGAAGAAATAATACTCTAACAGGTCTCTCAATAAGCTCTGGAACCAAGAGTATAAACCACTCCCTACTCGCAGATGACACTCTTTTAATGGGAGGATCATCTTGTATAGTGGCTCGAAGATTAAAAAAGGTGCTAGTCAGTTTTATGGAAGTTTCAGGCTATTTGCTGAATAACAATAAGAGTCGAATATATGGATGGAATTCACCCTCTTGTACCCTTCAAAGAATATGACAAATCCTTGATATTCCCCTCCAAGCTCATTGGAACTATTTCCTCTATTGGGCTTTCCAACGTCAAAAGAAAAAATAAGAAAGAAAAACTATGGACCAGCTATATAGAGAAAATGAAAAAAAAAAAACAAAATTGAGGAATGACTTGGCTTAATCTAGCAGGGAGAGTCATACTAATTAAATCATTCCTTGCAGCTCTTCCCCTCTACCAATTTTCTATAATTATAGCTCCACCAAGTGTGTACAAGCAATTCAAATTAATCATAAGAAGCTTCCTTTGTCAGGGAGGCAAAAAAGAGACAAAAAAATTCAGTCTCATAAAATGGGAGCAAGTTACAACTCCCTATGAGAAAGGAGGACCCTCAATTAAGCTTCCAGGACTGATGAACTTAGCCTTTAGAGAAACAATAGTATGGAGATTCATCACTGGGGACAGCTGCTAGTGGAAATAGGTGCTAGAATCCAAATATATTAATGCCTCTAGATTCTCCTTTCTCTCGGGGAAAACTCAAAGAAGACCCTGCTCCCAAATGTGGAAACTCATAAAAAAAGCTCTACCCCTCATCAAGGATAACACATCAAGTTTGCCAGGTGATGGTCGAGATATGAATATATGGAACGATAGTATAATGGGAAAGACCCCATTATCCAGTCACCAATAAGTTTAAAGGATAATGAGGTGGATGAATTAAAAATGGATATGCACAATAAAGTCAATATCATAATGGGATCAAGATGATAGCTCATGGAAAGAATGGAAGACACCATAATTCCCTCAAGATATTAAACATCAGTGGGACTCTCTAATCTCCCTCCTCAAAGAAGTAGTCCCAATCAAACAAGGAATCCAAGACTCTTTCATTTGGAACCCATTCGGAGGGGACTACTCAGTGAAATATGGATATCTAAAATTGCAAGAACATCAAGGGCACCTTGACTGGTCTCCATGGAAATCGGTATGGAAAACAAAAAGCCTCCCATATTTTTTTTTTTTTTTTTTATATGGAAACTTTTAGAGGGGAAAATTCTTACAGCCGAAAATATTAGGAAAAAAGTTCTCACCGAGCCTTCTCGATGCCCTATGTATCTCAGTGCAGAAGAGAACATCCAAAAACTCTTCCTTGACTGTAATTTTGCAAGAGGTTGTTGGAAACTTCTTGTGTTCCCATTGGACATAGTTGTGAATCTATCTCTTCCCATCACTGATTTCTATGTTGCATGGAAAGGTAAGTACCCTTACTCAAAACTAAGAGTACCATCAAAAGATTCTAGATAAGCTTACTCTCCTTCCTCTGCTAGCAAATTTGGCTTGCAAGGAACAATCAAATCTTCCAGAACTCTAAGCCAACAGTTAGCAAGGTGCTTTCAAAAACATGGGCGATAGAAACATAATTCCTATCATCCAAAGGAACAAGAACTAGAGACTTCGATCAACTACAATAGGAAGAAAGAGCATGGATAAACTATGTAGACAACAAGCCAAAATTTCCAAGTTCGCCTAAAAGAAAATAGGCCAACAAAAACTGGAAAATCTTCTTGAAGGAGGAAGAATTCATATTATGGTTGAATGCACTCAATAGACCATGTCTTTTCTTCGACGAAGCATCAAAATTTGGCCCGGGAAAAGAAGGTGTAGAAGGCATTATCTTTGAACAAGACAAGAAAAACACCATCTCTTTTGAGTGGGGATTGGGCACGGTCTCAAAAAATAAGGCATAAGAATATGGGTTCCTTCTAGGAGCCAAAATCCTTAAAAAAAAGAAATTTAATGAATCCAATCATATTGGGTGATTCCTCCATCCTTATCCAAGAAATGTTCAAGAAGACCAAATTGAAAAATGCAGCGTTAGGCCAAATCATAACCAGGATCAATCAAGAGTTAAAAGAATTGGGACAAACCACCTTTTTGCATATCTTAAGGGAAAACAATAAAATAGTAGATAATCAAGAAAATAAAGCAGTGGCATGATCCCCATGAGAAGTGTGGATTGAAAATGAAATTTGTTGTATTCCAATACTATAATAATTGGTCTACCCACTCAATCCAAAATCAGTCTTCTCACAATGGGGATTGGTATACATTAAAATTTTCACCTTTGACTTCATTCCAGGTGCATTATCCTTCCCAAATCCTACTCGTAGCATCTCTCTACCCCATAACGATATATCTAATTGATTGCATCTCTATGAGAGATCCCCCTCGCTCTCATTTTTCCCATGGCCTCTACTCCCTTCCCTCTCTCCTTTCTATTTATCCCCCCTTTTTTTTCTCCACTTCCTCCTCTACGTTACCTTCCCTCCCTTTGCATTGTGTCCTTGGTTTGCATTTGCATAACGCTCTCTCTTATTTTTCCTTACATGGTTGGGCTGCCTCCTCCATGTTGGGCCTCCCAATGCAACACTATTTCATTTCCCTCCAGCATAAGTTGTGCCTTTCTCAGTTAATATTTTTTGAGGTGCGCCTCTCTCTGTCAAGGATTTTTGAGTTGCGTATCTCCCTATCGTGCCAAAGACTAATACAATCATGCCATAGACTAAAAAAAGTGTGCTTGTCTCAGTCAAGATTTTCTGAGTTACGTCTCTCTCTGTCAAGGATTTCTGAGTTGTGCCTCTCTCTGTCCAAGTATCATTCTCACTCTATCCTTAGCTAGAAATCTACAAAATTTCTTTGTTTCATCACAGGGAAAATGGATCCCCTCGAACTTCCATCCAAGAATGATACCTGTGTCTACTGTCGAGCTAATAAATTCATGATTGATCAGTTGAGGGAAACTATTAAAGAAATATGACATCAATCAAAGGTAAAAAAATTCTTTCCTAATGGGCCGACTTGTTAATCAGAAAGCATAAATTGAGGCTCTTAATAATATGTGTGCTCACCTGGAAAATTCCATCACATTTCTAAAAGGTATCCTCACCAATAGGATAGGATAAAACTCAGTCACATGGGATAGAAGTAGCAGAAACAAAGCAAGTGAAGAGCTCACTATGAACCAACAGTAGGAAGAACCTATGTTTAGTTTATCATGGATCTCTCTTTTAGTTTTTCATTTTGCATCAGTTCTAGTACATCAAACACTGTAACTAAGTAGTATTTCACATTATGAAATGTAAATGTAAGGTATTACTACAACAATATGTTAGAATTTATAATAAATATGTAGTACAGAATCTTGGAATTTATGAAATTAGGATAGTAGTTGATTGGGGAGGTGCCTTCTTCTCGCACTCTCTCTCTATGTGGATGGTCCAAAAATCTTGTAATGGGAGCTTGCTCCCTCCCCTTTTTTGAAAAGTAATTCCAATGCCCGATTTTTCTAATATATACATAGTAAGCTTTCATAGAATAGGATTTGAGGGTTTTCTTAGCGTAAATCATTTCATTTCTTTCCTAAGAATCAAAATTGATTAGATTTACTAGATTAGAAACTCATTACTTTTATAGAATTGCTAAAATATGTGTGTGTCTTGCTTAGAATTTATCTCATGAGTAGGATTTTATTGCACTCCTTAGAGCAAGTTTTTGCATATTTTGAAACTTATTGTCGTTCAATAGAATCGAATTTCAACTCAAACATTGAAATTGAAAGGTTAATCACCTAACACATATAGTGTAGTCTACTTCATAAGTGTATGAACCTGGATTTATATTTTAATGAAAGTAATTTAACTCACAATTAAATTACCCATCAACTGCATGATTAGATAATTAATCATATATATTCTATGTTTTACATTTGTAAATAAATTTTCTATCAACCATTTTGATTTCGTTTCTTTTTAAAAATTGTGATAATATTTATGGTTGATATAGATGTATAAATAGGGCAACCATAATGATGTCACTAGTGCTTAAGTACTAGTTATTTACTTCTAAGTTGTAACATATCAAAATAAGGCTATAAATTCCGGGTAACATTCCCTTCTTCCTTGGTTTATCCCATCAATGATTCAAACAATGTTGAGCAAATAACATTTCTATTTCATGCAGCAACATAATTTTTTATGCTATAAAGTAAAATAATGTTTTTAGGGTCTATTTGGGTGTAATTCCACCCTTCTACGGCCTTAAAATATGATCTAATCCTTAAAAAACTAAAATAAATTTGTTTTTTAGCTCAAAACAGGGGATTTTCCTCAAAACTAGCAAAGATGACTAAGCATTGACCAAAAGAGGAAAATCTAGCTGAAGAACCTTATTACCTTGGTTCATAATGCTCAATGATAGAAGGTGAAGGAGAAAAATTTCCTCCAAATGGACATGAAACAATAATAGGAGGAGGAAAAGGATTACTTGGAGGTGGCAGAGGAGGAAGAAGAGCCCGTCCTGATTGCGAAAGAGGTGGTAGAGATGGAGGTAGAGGAAGAGGAAATGATAGGGATGGTGACCATGAAGAGAATATTTATGGATTCACTATTCAAGATATCGTCACTAATTTTAGTATGAAGAACATCTCACCATCAGTACTTCATAAATTCCATGATATGAGAACAAAAGACCGGAAAACTTTTCTCTTTGAATTTGAAGTATTATGTAGATCTTATGATTATTTACTTGATGCTCAAAATTTGAAATTATTTGCAGCCACATTTAAAGGTGGAGATCTTTAATGTTTTATGGGTGTAGGAACTAACTCAATAAGATCATGGGATGAAATGTGAAGATTTATTTTAGAAATATATAAAGAATATTTTATGCATCATGACCTTAAAGAGGAAATCTTTAAAATGAATAAAAAAGAAGATGAGAACCTAGAGGTCTAGGTAGAGAGATTTGCATATAATGTGAAGAGAGAAAAAAATCATAATATATGATTTGACACATTAAAAATTATCTTAGAGCTATGCAAGTTGAGTCTAGATTGATCTCCTTAACCTAATGGGTAAGGGAGATGTGTCTCAATTATTATTTGAATAAATTTGCGATTTGTGAAAAAACATATCAAGAAGAACAAAAATTATGGAAAAAGTCCTTAGGATTCAGCCATTGTAGGGGTAAGTAAATATGCATCAGGATTGGTAAGTTGAGCCAAACTTTGCAATTTGCTTGATAACTTTAAAACATGTATTCTTAGTAATCTCAGTGAACAAATTGATATGTTAAGAATGCAAAACAAGTTAAAAGTTGAGAATGCTACTTTGTTTATATTTTGTCCTAGATGTAGAAAGAAACATGCATAAAGAGAATTTCCACTTGACAATATTGAAATTTGTGTTATTTGTGCAAAATAACATGCTACAAAATATTTCCCATCATTACCTGGGTTGAAAGTTGTTTACCGAGAAGATGGTGGAGAAAGCCAAATACTAGCACAACTTTGCTTTGTTTCTCCTAAAAGACCTTGGTAGTCTCGCCACCAGGTATGTTGCAAGATCCCAATTCATCAAAGAAATTTTTTCTAGCCAATATTCTTGGGTGGGCCAATTTTCCATGTTTTTTCCAAAAAATAGATTCGCCAATTTCCATTTTTTCTAAAAATTGTTCACCTAAATTTTATAGTATAAAACTATTTTATCTTAAATTTTTTTATAGAGGCTATATAAAATCATTAGAAATTTGAATTTTTTTTATAAAATTATTGCCAAAATGTTTACAAATTGCATATTAAGGTCTAGTAATATTCGCCAAGATTTCTAAAATTTAAGATAAATTTCCATCCTTAAAATTTTCCCTCCAATTCATAATTTCAATCTTATGCACCAAAACCCTAGAATAGTTGGAACACACCCCTACCTTGGAAAACCTAGCCACCCCAACCTCAAAACCCATCCTGTTCATAAGGTTGGAAAGGATCGTATGGTAGAAATTCACAATATCCTGAATATTTCCCTAAATACCTTAAATACCAGACTCAATATTATTCTCCACCACCACAACCTTAATTTCAACCACAATTGACTTCATGTCAACCTCTTCCATTACTACCCACTCAATTACCTCAAACACCAAACCAATTACCTGCAAAACCGCTTTCAAACCCTAATAATAAAATACCTATGTAACCCACTTATAGTGCTAAAGTACAAAATTTCCAAACCTACATGATAACTCACCTATATTTGAATGATATCCATCTTAGAGATGGGAGAGTTTTACAAAAACCCTAAGCAGGATGAAACTCCTAGAAATGATGATACTCCTTAAAAGGAAGAAATTCCTAATCAGATAGATGACAATGAAATATGACCAACTACTACTACTGCTCTAGTGGAGCAACCCTCTATATCCTTACCAAACCCTCCTTTTATAGAGAGATTATAAACAGATAAAGGTGAAATTATTTTGCCAACTTATGACACGCTAGATGAGTTAAAGAATATTTGCATTAAAATCCCTTTACTTCAGCAATAAAGGATATTCAAATCCTTGCAAAAACAATAAATGAGTTATGTATTAAGAAAGTATTAATAAACTTGGTAGACAATGAAAAGAAATACAAAAAATGTAACTCGTTGGAAAAATTGTAGAACTTATGATGGGAAAAACTACAATTGAAAAATACTTAGATCTAGGAAGTCCCATTGTAAAAATCATGAAATTGGCTGGATATGCCCATGAATCTAGGGATACAAGTGCATCTTCTAATATATCCTCTAGTTTATTAGTGGACTTATTGACTAACTTTAATATAGTACAAAAAGTGTAACTCATTGGAAAAAATGTGGAACTTATGATGGGAAAAACTACAATTGAAAAATACTTAGATCTAGGAAGTCGCACTGTAAAGATCCACCTCAATAATGTTGAAATCCTAAACATATTGATTGACTTTGGTGCAACAATAAATGTCATGACAAAAATTACTATAGATGAATTAATATTAACTAATATTCAATATACTCCTATATTATAGTTAGTTGACAAGTCTATAATTGAACGAGAGGGTATATTAGAAGATGTAATTGTATCCCAAATTCATGGGAGTATCCAATTGATTTCATGATATTAACTCCAAAACCCAATCTAGGAGGTCATCCATTGATACTAGGTAGGTCATGGTTAGCCATGACCAATGCATTTATTAGTTGTAGATCTGGTGACATGATTATTTCTAATAGAAATTCAACAAATTTTATTTATTTATTTATTTATTAATTTTGTTTTTTCTTTATTTTTTATATTATACCTACCAACAATAGAAATAACTAAATTATAAATTGAAGAATGGATTGAATATTATGAAGATATTCAACTAGATTTAATTATATCAAAAAATGACAAAGAAAATCAATCAATGAATCTTATGAATAATTGTGATTTCTTTCAATATTTTCAACAAAATTATTGTGTATATGTTAAATCAAGGTTTTCAAGAAAATTGTAGCATTGAAGAATTTGCATCTTGATAATCCAAGCTATCATTAAATTCAATGGGCAATTTTGGCAATACTCTTGTAGAAATTAGCCTAGGAAAAACATTAAATATCAATAATAACCCAAAAAAATTTCAAAAATTGATTAAGATGTTGCAAAACATTCCTCTGCATTTCCATGGGAATATACATACATGAAAGGAATCAATCCAAATACTTTCATGCATCGTGTGTGTGTGTGTGTGTGTGTGTGTGTGTGTGTGTGTGTGTGTGTGTAGACACACACACATGATGCGTGCAAGTATTTGGATTGATTCATTTCATGTATGTATATTCCCAGGTTTGACATACAAGAGAATGTGAAACCTGTAAGACAACCTTAAAGAAGGATGAATCCTAATCTAAGGGAAATTGTAAAGAAGAATTACATAATTTTCTCAATGTAAACCTTATTTATCCAATTTTAAATAGCCAATGGGTTTCACTGTTGGTTATTGTGCCAAAAACATTTGGGAAGTGGAGAGTTTTTATTGATTACAAAGAATTGAACAAAGCGATTGTAAAAGATCATTTTCCATTACCTTCCATTGATCAAGTCTTAGATACATTAGTAGGTAAAAATTATTTTTCTTTTCTTGATAGATTCAATGGATATAATCAAATTCAAATAGCACCTGAATATCAAGATGAAACATCTTTCACACATCCATGGGGTATGTATGCTTCTAAAATAATTCTTTTTTTATTATGTAATGCACCTGCTAGATTTCAAAGGGTAGTATTGGGTATTTTTTTCTGACTTGATCAATGATTGTGTAGAAGTATATATGGATGATTTTACTCTTTATGGAGATATGTTTGAAGAAGCTTTAGAAAGACTAGAAAAATCCTTGTTAGGTGTCAAGAAACTAATATTTCATTAAGTAATGAAAGATTCTTTATGATTTTTAATTAAGGAATTGTTTTAGGACATCTTGTTTCAAGTTCGACAATCAACGTGATTTCAACAAAGGATGAAATCATCTCCAAAATTTTGGTGCCTAAATGTCAAAAGGATGAAATAAGTTTTCTTGGATTCACAGGTTATTATAGAAGGTTTATAGAAAACTTCATAAAACTTGCTTCACCACTTTTCAAATTACTCACGAAAGACTGTGAATTTAATTAGGATTTTGATTGTAAAAAAGGTTATGAATTGTTGAAATAGAAATTTTTTGAGGCACCCATCCTAAGAGGACCAAATTGGTCCCTTCTGTTAGTGCTTGGAATTCACCTAGGCTGAGATAGACAAACTCTCAAGGCTACATCAAACCATTTCACCTCGTAGCTAGCCCTACGAGGTATGAGAAGGCTCTCTCGGGTCAGATTTCGGTAGATCTTTCAATATGATAAGTTGACCAATTAGGAAACAAGGATTTTAGGCTAGTACTGATAAGGGGGATTGGTTTAGAGTTTTTGGGTTTTTTGGTGGCAATTGGAGGGAGTGCAATTCAGGGTGCGGGTATTGAGCTTAGTTTTTGCAGGTGGGTCTTTGGGGCAAGGTAGGAGTTTATGCTGATGCCTTTAGCTGAAAGAGATGATCAAGGAAGAAAGAAGAGAGGCTAAAGAGGGTGAACAATGAATTTGAATCCTCTCTAGACAGTGGAAAACATAAATTTTAAACAAAATTGAAAGCTGAGCATGGCATGCATGAATTCAAACTTTATCACTTCTTTTGTTTAAATAGCAACAAGAGATTAAGAAATGGAACATATAAACACACTTACAATAACAGTAGGAAACACACCATCAACATAATAATCCACAAGAATCCACAATGAAGTCTGCAAAACCCTGGCCTTCCTTTTCCTCAAATTGCAGAAAATACAAGTCAAAAATACAATAGCACTTCTCCCTCTAGAGTCCAACCATGAAAATGAGAAAGAGAAGGCATAATATAGGAGGTCTAACCTCTTCCCCCACCTCTAGGGGTTGAGCTAAGCTTCCTAGGAGCTGTTGCAACTCATTCTAAATCAGTCACTAGATAATAGACCAGCTCAACAACTTGCCTCTAAAAGTTAGGAAGCCTATCTATGCATTAAATATTCACTATTTACATCAAAGAAGCTTCTAGAAGAGGTAAAAAAGAGTAAAAGTATCTAATGCCATGAAATTTACACAAAAATCCATCATTTACATGTCCAAATGGTCAACCCAAGTGAAAACTGAGCTCAGTTGGCCGAACTGGTCAAAAACTGGCAAATTTTGCTCTACTGGTCGCACCTCTGGCTCTACCGGTCGCACCTTTTGGTAGCGCTGTTTGAGGGCCTTCCCGGAGTCCAAATCAGATGCAGGATAGCTCGTTGGAAAGGTTCGGAAGTATACTTTCCAACCCAACCAGAATTTCGGAATTTGGAGTTGATTTGACCCCTCAAAAATCAAATCTCCCAAGACTGCTTTCTGCAACTCAAAAAAGGGGCAGAAAGTCAAAATTTCGCTGTATTTTGAGCTTTTAGCTGCTCAAATCTTCACAAAATTGGAAACCCTTTCATAGGAAAGTGTACTTTTGCAAGAAAAATCCAACCATGTAGAGTTTTCCCCGTTCCGAACTGTATCGACGACTCGTCTCATATGGGGTGAGACGAGTCGAGTGGCCAAAACCTGTAAAATTCCAAGAAATGCCAAAAATGCCTGAAAATCCTCAAAATCTCTTGGGTTTGCTGCTTGGAGGAAGATAATGAGTACCATGGCGAGTGAGAGAGGCCTCGGCCAAGATACTGAGCGGGTTGGTCTTCTTCTTCTTCTTGTGGACCTCGGATAACCTCCTTTGGAAAATCTTCATTTTTGCCTTGCAAACATGCATCCTTCCTCTCTTTTATGATGACCACCTTTGCCTCCCCTACGAGGCCTCCGCTGTAACTCAACCTTTGTGGAAGAAGACCGGTCATCACCTTGCTCATAGGTTTCAGTGGTTGACATGGTACTTTTGAGCAAAGTGGAGAAAATAGATAAAGTAAACTGCTGCCCTTGCCTGCAAAAATACTGAGTTGTATGCTATTTTCAAGGGGAACAAAATTATGAAGGAAATGTTCGGGGAGGGGATTTTTCATAGGGAAAGGGAAACATATAAAAATAGGGAATTTCTAAGGGACAATTCACAAACTGTCAAACATACAATCTCATCTTAATTACCGGGAAATCATTTGCAAAGAAATATTTTTATTAGGGAAACATGGATGATAATAACCAAGAGAAAGGATATACATGCTCAACAAGGGGTAAGGGACAGCATGTATAATAGGGGTATGGGACAACATTGTGCATTTGATTTTTTGTCTTCTAATGTACATCATAGGGCAAACTCTATTTTTTCAAAGGGATTCATGTACATTTGGTCATAAGGGGAAATGGGATTTTATTTAAACAGGGATATTAGGGATAAAAGGGAAAACAGGGCTTATGGTTTTGGGAGACACAACAACATGATTTTGTAATCACCATTCACAGCAATATGTCGTTTTTATGAATATACACAGCTGCATTTCTTTGGTTTTGCTTTGAATATACACAGCAAATATGTTCTCTATTTTGTAATGACTATGCACAGTCATATTGCCTTTTTCTTTTTGCACATCATTTTATTCTTGCTGTGTTTATTTGTTTTCCTTGCTGTGTGAAGGACTTTAGGGTTTTGGGTAGATTAGATGGAGGGCATTAGGGTTTAG
>APFE031692464.1:0-10148 GCA_000404065.3 Pinus taeda
ACTACCATCTTGATTTTTCATTATGTTCCTTTCAATGTTACAATACATATTTATACATGCCGAAGCATCCAATACCATGGACTAAAAAACCATCACGTCCAATACCATGGACCAAAAACCATTGCATCCAAAAAACATGTGCGAAAATCATGCACAAAACCATAAGTGGGTCCGCCCAACCTAACATAGGTTCCAAAACCAAAATTTTCTGGGGTGCTGCCCCAGACCCCATAAAGTGGGGTTACGGGTACCCCTCAAAACCCCTGTTAACTATGTGGAAAGAATATAAAACAACCCAACAATTTGATCATTACTGGAAATAATGATGATCATTATTGCCCAGGTGAAAAAGGAGTTACGTGCAAGTTTTAAGATGATAGATTTGGGATTACTTCACTACTATCTTATAGTTGAAGTCTTCTAACGTCCACATCATATTTTCATTTCTCAGAGTAATTATGCACCAGAGGTTCTTCAACGATTTGGAATGCAGGATTGAAAGCCCATTCTTACCCCCATGGAGCAAAACTTGAAACTTTCAAAATTTGAAGGGGGGAAATGGTGGACAACACTGCTTACAAACAGTTGATTGGCAATTTGATTTATTTAACAAACACTCGTCCTGATCTATCTTATGCAGTCAATATTCTTTCATGTTTTATGCAAAAAGCACGAGAAAACCACTGGATTGCAGCGAAAAGAGTTCTTCGATATATCCAAGGAACAAAATATTTTGGTCTTCTTTACACAAAGACTAAAAACTTTGTACTTGGTGGATATTCAGATGCCGACTTTGCTAGAAGTATTGATGATCGAGCATCAACATCAGGTTATTTAATGAACATGGGGTCAATAACAATATCTTGGAGTTGTAAGAAACAAGGTACAGTGGCCACTTCTTCAGCAGAAGTAGAGTACATTTCAGCATGGGAAGCAGCATGTGAAATTGTTTGGTTGCACAGAATTTTGTAGGACTTGGGCATTTCTCAAGCAGAAGCTACATCATTATTCATTGACAACTAGTCAGCCATCAAACTTGCCAAGAACCTAGTTTTTCATTCAAAGACAAATCATGTGGAAACCAAGTAGCATCATATCAAATCTCTCATTTCCAAAGATGTCCTCAAGCCAATCTATTGTCCTTCAGAAGATCAGATCTCCGACATTTTCACAAAACCGCTTGGAAAAATAAAATTTACTAAGTTCACGGATGAACTTGGTATATGTTGTAATGTATCTTTGGCTCATAAGGGGGGAATGTTATATGATCCAAAAATAAATATTATTATAGGTTATTAAGTTAGAATAAAATAACTATTAATCCAAAATATTTAATTTTTTAATGGAGACATTTAGAATTAGTATATTGTTGTAAAAGATATGACTCTACATATGTGTCGTATCTTAGGCTCTATTTTAGGAGAATTGTTAGTAAGATTGTTTGAATAGATTTTATTGTAAGTGGACACTTGTTATTGCATAAGTGATCCATAATTAGAGGTAGTTAGGACATTGAGCTTATAATAGCTCATTGTAAGAGTTTTTGGTTGTTCGGGTGTAAACTCTTGAAAAATCAATATGTAATTGTTTTTTTCTAATTAAAAAACTTACGTGTCTGAGGACACTTCTGCCATTAGAAATGGGTGAAGCTTCCATTCATCACAATGGATGATGCAATCTTCTTAGTAATGGAGTCATGGCCTCCAGAGTGGCGTGTCCTAGACTTGGCAGTAATAGAGAAGGCCGCAGCTCAACAAAGAAAGAAGGAAACCAAGCTGCACATCACGTAGCTGGCTCAAAAAGAGGCACCAGGAACAAGAAGCAGCTGCACAACAGAAGATGGTCGATCAAGTAGCAATGGCACAGACAACAGAAACTACAACAGTGCCAACAGAAGAGCCCAAGTAGGGCCAAGAGATGTCCATGGGGTAGTAGACAGGGGAAGTGGACAGGATAGAAGAGCATGAAGACCTCAGTTTAGCATCGACCCAACTCAAGCGGCCATGCGTCACTGATAAAACAACTCCCAGGAAGAAGGTAAAGGTGACAAAACCGTCCGTGAGCCCGATCGCACTCATAGAAGGTGATTTGTTTGACATCGGTGAAATGGTTTGTGAGGTCATAAAAGACGTGCTCCAAGAAATGAGGATGGAGCAGAACACTGTGTTGGGGGTGCTCAATGCGCATCTACAAGGCTTACAGCTATAGCCTCCCCCAGATAAGTACATTGGCTCCATACGTCACAATAAGAACTACAGAAGTTGAATAAATGTTGCGCGCCCGTAGGGACAACCCTTTTGTGTTGCCCGAAGGCACCCTAGTAGCAGCAAGTGAACTTGACCAGGCTGCGATGAGTGGCATGAAAAGCGTCAGCTTAAACTTGGCAACCCTACCACATGAAACCATGTACCAGTTATAGGATGGGGTCATTGCAGAGCTCCGTGCCAGGGAAGGTCACGTGATCCAGGTCTTGAATGAGCAGAAAATCAACATGGATTAGCTCAGCCTCCAGCGTGATGAGTTGGCTGTGCAAGCTCATGGACTGGAGTAGACAGTACGGGATGCATGTAGGAGCATCCCCGAGTTGGTCGTGATGACAGAGCTACCAGCAGCAGAACGAGTCCACAGATTGGCGGCTGGAATCTGCGAGGCTAGGGAGGAAATGGAAAATGTTCAGTTGGAGCTGAACCTACAGATCGTCGAGCTACGGTTGAAGGTGTAACCTTCTACACCCCGAGAAGTTAGAGAGCAACGTGCCCGCGCTATCCAAACAAGGTTGGAACAAGTTAGCCAAGTGGTATAGGACTGCACTGGGATGTTGGATCAAGCACTAACCATGCTTACATACCTATGGGAAGATCCAAACCTACAGTGCCTAGAGGCAGAGGTGTGCGAGTTGTAGCAGGAGTATGATAGTGTTACAGGACTGCATTGGGTTGTTGGATCAAGCACTAACCATGCTTACATACCTGCAGGAAGATCCAAACCTACAGTGCCTAGAGGCAGAGGTGTTCGAGTTGTAGTAGGAGTATGACAGTGTCTAGGGGACTGTGCAGATCGTTATCCTGACTCAATGAATCACCAATCTATAGTAGGCAAGGGAACTGAATGACTAATTAGATTTCGTGTGACAAAAAGAAGCCCTACTTAAAGTGCGCATCCAACCATGGATCAATGAAGCTTTCACAATTATAGCTACTATTGAAGGAAAGCTGGCGCAAATGTGAGAACTTTATGTGGTTGGACAAGAATGTGACCCTGCTCACGAAGGTTCAGAGATATGCATGCAGCAAGTACAATAGACAACAAAATAGTGTGTCGTGGACACCCAAGCTGCGCGAGACCTACTGGATGGACTCCGCGTAAAGATCAACACACTAGTAGAGTGACTTAGGATGAGTCATGATGATTGTGTTGGGGGCCTGTTGCACATAGGATCCCCTGTAGTAGGTTTTGGGGCTTAAAGCTCGAGTTTTGTTCAATTGTATTGTAAGACTTCGCGAAGTGCAGGCATGGAGCACGAAAGTCTAGGATGATTCATAGGGTTGCCCACCCTAAGAATTGTAAAATAATGTAAAGTTATGTTGGCCTACCCATGGTCCCCGGACCATGGGATTATATAAATAGAGTGAGGCTCTAAGTGTAAAGATAAGTTTTTGGTGGAAAAAGCAAGTAATAGATAGATGTGAAGGCATGGTTAGGGCATAGAAAGAAAGTTGTAGTGTATTGGGTCATAGTAGTAGGAAGATGCTCTGCAGCTGAGTGTGCAAAGGCTTAGTAGAGTCTGTAGCTGAACACGCAGGCCCCTGCAACTGAGTGTGCTGGGTGGAGTCAGGTCTATAAGTGGGATTGTACTTGGATTTGAAAGATAAGAAAGAGAAGTTTATTCTGTGCATCTATTCTTGAATCAATGGTTGAATGTTATACCTTACTTTTATTCTGTTCATTTATTAAGTGCACTTGATAAATACTTGTAGGGAGACTTGGGTGAATAACATGGGTCATGATGCGGTTAGAGAAGGCAGTGTCACAGGACACGGGATGCCTATACGTGCATGTAGCACAGTAAATGTGAAGGTCAGACCATGTTCCAAACACCTCATATCAGACATCCCTAGGGTGTAGAAACTTGGTTCTAGCACCCTCCCATAGTACTTTGGGTGAGACCTCAGTTCGCGCTCTGCGAACTGTTGCCAAATGGGCCAGTAGTACAGGGATTTTCTAGGCTAAATCACTTCTGAACCTGGGTCAAGCCGCACTAAGCCAACACTATCAATGATATTTGGCCATCTATCCAAGTGATTTTTGAGCAAATAGATCTAATAAAGATAGCTACATAAGTTGTCCAAAAAGTCAAGGAAGAACTATGAGACATGCCTAAAGATGCTACCAGAATTATCCACTTCCTCAATAGTAAACATAAGTATGAACTTCAGGAATTGGATATAGAGGATAGGATTGAAGAAATTTGGAGGTAAGAAAGGTCCTTTCCAAGAGAAACTTAATGTTAAACTTGGAGGAAAAGTGTCAAAATATGCAAATAGAAGCTGATAGATTTATGGCCAAGTTTCAAATTTTGAGAGAGAAAGGGTTACTCAGTTCCTTGGTCATAAATGACAAGCTCATGACACAATAGGATTATGACAACAAAATCAGTGAGCTAGCTAACGAGGTCGGCAGATAGCAATCTATATACAAATATGGACACTAATAAATTGATAATAATTGTTGTGTATGTTGATGATATCATTTTTGGTAGCAATGAAGAATCCATGAGTTAGAATTTTGCTTTAGTAATGCAGCAAGAATTTGAAATGTCCTTTCTTGGTGAGCTTACATACTTTCTTGGTCTACAAGTTCAGCAAAATAAAGATGGTATTTTTCTCTCACAAACCAAATATCTCAAACAGATCCTGAAAAATTACGGCATGGAAGATTCTAAACCAGTATGTACTCCAATGGTAACAGGATGTAGTCTCAACTCAAATGATGAATCAAAAACAATACATCAACCAACTTACAGATCCATGATTAGTAGTCTGCTTTATCTAGCAGATGCCCGATCAAACATCATGCATGCAATGGGAATAGTTGGAAGATTCCAAGAAAATCTAAAGGAATCTCACCTTCAGGCAGTCAAAAGGATCCTCAAATATATTCAAGGAACATAGAACTTTGGTTTGTCGTATCCTAGAGATACAGATCTTACACTTCATACATATACATATGCAGATTGGGTAAGAAGTGTTGATGACAAAAAAATCACAAGTGGTGGTGCATTCTATATGGGTTCCAAGTTGATGTCTTGGTTCAACAAGAAACAAAGTTCAATTGCATTATCTATAGCTAAAGTAGAATATGTGGCTGCCGCATCTTGCTGCACACAATTACTTTGGATGATGCAAACCTTGCAAGATATTCAGATCACATGTACTCCACTCATCTCCATTCAATGTGATAATACAAGTGCCATTAGTATTTGAAAGAATCCAGTTATGCACTCCAATACCAAGCACATACCCATCAAATATCATTCCCTATGTGAACAAGTGCTTGAACAAAAAGTCAAATTGGAGTATGTTCCCTCCAAAGAATAAGTTGTTGATATATTCTCTAAACCATTGCCCAGAGAGACATTTGAATATCTAAGACAAAAGCTGGGAGTAGCTTCTGCATCATCCTGTTGTTAAATCATATTTTTCAGAGAAAGGTGGCTATACACGAGTTTCATGAAGTGTAGTCATGTACATACGTGAGTTTCTATGGACACAGTCGTGTATATGTCAGTTTGAAGAAAAACAATGGGCCAAACTTAGGGAAAAGGGGGTCTGCTATGGTTCAGTCAATTATTTGCTCTATTGGATGATGGTTACAATCTACTGATGATGTGTGGAAATGTGTTGGTACTCATAAGATGTTATTTATAAGTGCTTTTGATCCTCACAAGCTAACTTGATGTATATTTGATTGATGATGATGCCTTGATACTTCTTGCTGATATATGCATGATCAGATCTAATAGTGAACAAATGTAATAGGTGCAGGGGGAGCATATGCTTCGAATAATGCATTGTTGGCATTATGGTTAGAAGTCTTTGGTGATGATTCTTATGTGGCTAAATGATACATCTTGCTACTTATTGATGGTTGGTCAAGATAATGGTATTGTAGGTTACAGGTCTGGATGCTATTGACAAATTCTTATGGTGCAGATCATATATGGTGTATGGTAGTTGTTGATCACTATCATGGTCTTGTTTAGATTGCTGGTCTTTGTTATAAAAGTCATGTATATCATTTGTTGTAAAGGTCATGCAAAGACCAAATTTGTAACCCCACTTTGCATGGGATGGATGATGTAATGTTTCTTGTTTTTGACATGTATAAACAATTGATATATCCCCACTTGGTTGGGAGATTGATGTATGTATGAGTCATTGGTGATAGGAAGGTTATTTGTGATGTATGTATAGAGTCATGTTCTTCTTTTAGAACATCTTTTTGTAGACTTTGCTTAATAAGAATAAAAAAACATAATAATACCACATCTCCACATCCTTCTATTGGAAATAATACTGAGAGGGGGGGTGAATCAGTATTATCAAATCGATACTTTTTCATTTCCATAATGTTATGAAACCAACTCACAAAAATATAGAAAAAATAGCTAAACACCTGAGAATTTAGCCTCTTCGAGGGCAACCTCCTTTACATTACACAAAAGAACAATTCTTGGATGATACAAATGAAAAGACCTCCTTTCTATATATAAGAGTCTAAGGGGTCATAATATAATCAGAGCTGACATAACAATAATAATGTAAGGGCACAATAATAACAATAGTGCGCTTTTATGGGGAACAATAGTAACAATATGGGCACTACATGGGTACATCAATATAATAAGGGGGTTGTACTAATAACAATAAGGGGTTACACTAGTAGTATAGGGGCCTAACACATAATAAAATTCATATACGCTACTTCAAATAAGGGAATTCGTGTGTACACGTAACTGTGATTAATGCAACTAGCATATATCCAACAAACTTATGATTGAGTTAATTTATCATATATGGATCTTTAATCAATGCATCAAAACTTCATTAACCATATAAATAGTAACCAGGTACAATAGAAATAGGATAGATCATCACACATAAGAAACACACATGAACACCAAGATATAAGGTGGAAACCCAATGTGGGTGAAAACCACCTGCTGCAATCGTATCTGTCTTCTTTTAATAATAAGAATATTATGTTAACAATTTTTGTATTGGTACAATTGTATACCAGTACACAGGCTTCTACCTGCAGAAGGCTACAACCTTCTCTTTTCTTCCAGGGACCATGTTTCATAAATTTTCAGACTGGATCCATCAACAACATCATTCAATCATCAAATATATCTACATCAACTAATCTCCTTTTGAACCAACCACAACTGAATCAATCAATCACTCCATCAATCTGATCATTTAGAACTCTATCACTAGAATATAGTAACCAGAACTAAAGCAATAACCTAACACACTGCAACAACAAACAGAAGTAACTAAAACATATTTTGTAAGGTATACACTATTTCCACATGTCAAACCTGCATGCATACATGCTTTCCTCAAAGCAAACCAGCATACAGATCTACAAATCAAATTTATGATGTATATGCTGTTTTGATATGTAGAACCAGTCTATATACCCTTCTTTTCTAGAGTGAACTTGTGTACAAATCTATAAAAGATTGTTTAAACATAACAACTATTCCAGACTTCAGTCATACCCAGATCATCATATTTATAGGCTACAACATGCGCTAGTTATTCAGATACATGATCAAACCACATAAAGAAAGTTCACTTTAGGCCTTAAGATCCTGATATATTATTATAAATTATCCTTCATCAAGCGCTAAGGTTCTTCCTCAGTTTAGATCAAGCATGACAGCATAAGCCAATAACTTGCATATAAGATCTCACACTGTATCAATATTCGATACTTGTAAAACTTGGCCTAATGGTCTTCTCCTCCTTTTATAGTTTTAGGCCTTTCTCAATACCATGGACCAAAACCACTTAGAACCAATTCCTTGGACCAAATACTTGGGGTCAATACCTCAGACCCAATACCTTGGACTAATACCATGGATCAAATTACCATGGACAAAATACTTTGAACCAAACACTTAGTTTTCCAAGGTATACATGCTTTTCCTTTTGTGAAAGTGTGTGTGTACATATACATGACTTGTATAAAGTGAACCCACTTGTATACGCTGCTTGGTCAATGGTGAACTTGCATATACCTCTCTTTCTTCATTTTGTGTAGTCTGATCTATAACATTGACCCGTCATCTAAGTGAGTTTCTTTTTGAACTGATTCCTTGAAGCTGCTCTGCATTTCATCACATTTGTAAACACTCCTATCATGCATTCTATCGCATCTGATATCTCTTTTGTAGATTCATCTAGTTACCATATACAAGAGAGTTGTTTTGCTACAACTGGGTTGCTATCAAGTACAAAACATACATCATAATGCCAAGAATCTCCCCCTTTGGACTTTATGGCAATAACCACACCAAGTCACTCTCCCCCTTTGTAATCAAGGGAAAAGGGTCATGCTCCCCCTAAGTGCATGTTGAAATCTCTGATATGGTGAAGTTCTGATTGAGCTCCCATGATTGAGTCCATGCTCCCCCTAAGAATTTAAAGGTTAAGCCCAACATATTGGGCAAAATAAATTCATACAGTGTCTACTTAAGAAACAGATCTCCAACTGCTTCTTTAGACGGAATTACACCTTATCAAGCTTGGTTTGGTTTCAAACCTCGAGTTAAAAATATTAGAGTTTTTGGATCAGTATGTTATGCCTTAGTTTCAAAAGAAAAAATGACCTAAGCTTGACTCAAGAAGTTTGAAATGCACAATGATTGACTATTATAATGAGAAGAAAGGGTACCATATTTTGACGAATGGAAAATGTATTGTGAGCAGGGATGTAATTTTTGATGAAACAGAGAGTAAGAGTGCTGAAGGAATCAAAAGTCTTCTTCAAAAGTTAGAAATTAAAGGCAGTCAAAGAAAAGGAAATATACAGAGTCAACCAAATTCACCAAATTTGTATGAACTTTATTTTCCTTCATCTAAAGATGATTCTTCCAGTCCATCTACTTCAACAACACCATCAAGATCTTCTAACAATTCATCCACATCTTTGAGCAGCAGCAGTTCTTCTGATAGTGATTCTCCAGAATCTTCATCTGATCGACGAGCATCAATTTACATTAATCCTCTTTACAATGATGGTGACTTTTCAAAATCTCAAACAAGTGAGCATAAACTACCAAAATGGGCAGTTCAAATTTTGAAAGATGTAAAACCTGATGAGCAGAATAAAACAAGAACAAGGAAGTTACACAGAAGTGAAGGAAATTTTTCCTTCATAGCAAATGATTTTACTAAACCTTCCACATACAATGAAGCAGTAAAACATCTAGAATGGCGACAGGCTATGATTGAATAATATCAGGCAGTAATTGATAACAAAACTTTGAAACTTGCTTATTGTCCTCAAAATGTTAAACCCATAGGATGCAAATGAGTTTACAAAATTAAGTACAACCAAAAGGGAAAACTTGAAAAGTATAAAGAAAGACTTGTCGCTAAAGGTTTTGCGCAGCAGGAAGGCATTGATTATGAGGAAACTTTTTCTCCTACAACTAAATGGAACACCATCTGATTAACACTTGCATTGGCTGCTCATAAAGGATGGAAAGTTCATCAAATGGATGTGAAAAGTTCTTTTCTCAACAAGGATTTACAAGAATAAATGTATATGACACAACCACTAGGTTTTGAAATTGAAGGGCAAGAACATAAAGTCTGGAAATTGGTCAAGGCTTTAAATGGGTTAAAACAAGCTCCCTAAGCTTGGTATGCAAAAATGGACGAATACCTTAGGAAAGTTGGTTTTCAATGAAGTGAATCTGATGATACTTTGTATGTGCGACAACAGGGAAAATATCTAGTGATTCTTGTTATATATGTAGATGATTTGTGTAGGTTTTAACCCCGTATAGAAATTACCTGCATACGAATTCTAAATCACAGGAAAAATAAAAATGCAAGAGCATAACACATAAA
>APFE031692464.1:14766-32814 GCA_000404065.3 Pinus taeda
GGTCCGCCCAACCTAACATAGGGTCCAAAACCAAAATTTTCTGGGGCACTACCCCGGACCCCATAAAGTGGGGTTACGAGTACCCCTCAAACCCCCTTTTAACTATGTGGAAAGAATATAACACAACCCAACAATTTGATCATTACTGGAAATAATGATGATCATATTGCCCAGGTGAAAAAGGAGTTACGTGCAAGTTTTAAGATGATAGATTTGGGATTACTTCACTACTATCTTAGAGTTTAAGTCTTCTAACGTCCACATCATATTTTCATTTCTCAGAGTAATTATGCACCAGAGGTTCTTCAACGATTTGGAATGCAGGATTGCAAGCCCATTCTTACCCCCATGGAGCAAAACTTGAAACTTTAAAAGTTTGAAGGGGGGAAATGGTGGACAACACTACTTACAAACAATTGATTGGCAGCTTGATTTATTTAACAAACACTCGTCCTGATCTATCTTATGCATTCAATATTCTTTCATGTTTTATGCAAAAAGCACGAGAAAACCACTGGATTGCAACGAAAAGAGTTCTTCGATATATCCAAGGAACAAAATATTTTGGTCTTCTTTACACAAAGACTAAAAACTTTGTACTTGGTGGATATTCAGATGCTGAATTTACTGGATGTATTGATGATCGAGCATAAACATCAGGTTATTTAATGAACATGGGGTCAACAACAATGTCTTGGAGTTGTAAGAAACAAGGTACAGTGGCCACTTCTTCAGCAGAAGTAGAGTACATTTCAGCATGGGAAGTAGCATGTGAAATTGTTTGGTTGCACAGAATTTTGTAGGACTTGGGCATTTCTCAAGCAAAAGCTACATCATTATTCATTGACAGCTAGTCAGCCATCAAACTTTCCAAGAACCTAGTTTTTCATTCAAATACAAAGCATGTGGACACCAAGTATCATCATATCAAATATCTCATTTCCAAAGATGTCCTCAAGCCAATCTATTGTCCTTCAGAAGATCAGATCTCCGACATTTTCACAAAACCACTTGGAAAAATAAAATTTACTAAGTTCAGGGATGAACTTGGTATATGTTGTAATCTATCTTTGGATCATAAGGGGGGAATGTTATATGATCCAAAAATAAATATTATCATAGGTTATTAAGTTAGAATAAAATAATTATTAATCCAAAATATTTAATTATTTAATGGAGACATTTAGAATTAGTATATTGTTGTAAAAGATATGACTCTACATATGTGTCGTATCTTAGGCTCTATTTTAGGAGAATTGTTAGTAAGATTGTTTGAATAGATTTTATTGTAAGTGGACACTTGTTATTGCATAAGTGATCCATAATTAGAGGTAGTTAGGGCATTGAGCTTATAAATAGCTCATTTTAAGAGTTTTTGGTTGTTCGCATGTAAACTCTTGAAAAATCAATATGTAATTGTTTTTTTCTAATTAAAAAAATTACGTGTCTGAGGACACTTCTACCATTAGAAATGGGTGAAGCTTCCATTCATCGCAATGGATGATGCAATCTTCGTAGTGATGGAGTCATGGCCTCCAGAGTGGCGCGTCCTAGACTTGGCAGAAATAGAGAAGGCCACAACTCAACAAAGAAAGAATGAAACCAAGCTGCACGTCACGTAGCTGGCTCAAAAAGAGGCACCAGGAACAAGAAGCAGCTGCACAATAGAAGATGGTCGATCCAGTAACAATGACACAGACAACAAAAACTACAACAGTGCCAACAGAAGAGCCCAAGTAGGGCCAAGAGATGTCCATGGGGTAGTAGACAGGGGAAGTGGACAGGACAAAAGAGCATGAAGACCTCAGTTTAGCATCGACCCAACTCAAGCGGCCATGCGTCACTGATAAAACAACTCCCAGGAAGAAGGTAAAGGTGACAAAAACGTCCGTGAGCCCGATCGCACTCATAGAAGGTGATTTGTTTGACATCAGTGAAATGGTTTGTGAGGTCATAAAGGACGTGCTCCAGGAAATGAGGATGGAGCAGAACACTATGTTGGGGGTGCTCAACACGCAACTACAAGGCTTATAGGTATAGCCTCCCCTAGATAAGTAAAATGGCTCCATATGTCACAATAGGAACTACAGAAGTTGAATAAATGCCGTGCACCCGTAGGGACAACCCTTTCGTGTTGCCCAAAGGCACCCTAGTAGCATCAAGTGAAGTTGACCGGGCTGCGATGAGTGGCATGAAAAGCGTCGGCTTAAACTTGCCAGCCCTACCACATGAAACCCTGTACCAGTTATAGGATGGGGTCATTGCAGAGCTCCGTGCCAGGGAAGTCACGTGATCCAGGTCTTGAATGAGCAGAAAATCAGCATGGATTAGCTCAGCCTCCAGCGTGATGAGTTGGCTGTGCAAGCTCATGGACTGGAGTAGGCGGTAAAGGATGCATGTAGGAGCATCCCCGAGATGGTCGTGATGGCAGAGCTACTAGCAGCAGAACGAGTCCACAGATTGGCGCCCAGAATCTGCGAGGCCAGGGAGGAAATGGAAAATGTTCAGTTGGAGCTGAACCTGCGGATTGTCGAGCTATGGTTGAAGGTGTAACCTTCCACGCCCCAAGAAATTAGAGAGTAGCGTGCCCGCGCTATCCAAACAAGGTTGGAACAAATTAGCCAAGCGGTATAGGACTGCACTGGGATGTTGGATCAAGCACTAACCATGCTTACATACCTATGGGAAGATCCAAACCTACAATACCTAGAGGCAGAGGTGTGCGAGTTGTAGCAGGAGTATGATAGTGTTACAGGACTGCATTGGGATGTTGGATCAAGAACTAACCATGCTTACATACCTGCAGGAAGATCCAAACCTACAGTGCCTAGAGGCAGAGGTGTTCGAGTTGCAGTAGGAGTATGACAGTGTCTGGGGGACTGTGCAGATGGTTATCCTAACTCAATGACTCACCAATATATAGTAGGCAAGGGAACTAAATGACTAATTAGATGTCGTGCGACAAAAAGAAGCCCTACTTAAAGTGCGCATCCAACCATGGATCAGTGAAGCTTTCACAATTATAGCTACTATTGAAGGAAAGCTGGCACAAATGCAAGAAATTTATGTGGTTAGACAAGAATGTGACCCTGCTCATGAAGGTTTAGAGATATGCATGTAGAAAGTACAACAGACAACAAAATAGTGTGTCGTGGACACCCAAGTTGCGCGAGACCTACTGGATGGACTCCGCGTAAAGATCAACGCACTAGTAGAGTGACTCAGGACGAGTCATGATGATTGTGTTGGGGGCCTGTTGTGCATAGGAACCCCCGCAGTAGGTTTTGGGGCTTAAAGCCCAAGTTTTGGTCAATTGTTATGTAAGACTTCGCGAAGTGCAGACATGGAGCGCGAAAGTCTAGGATGATTCATAAGGTTGTCCACCCTAAGAATTGTAAAATAATGTAAAGTTATGCTGGCCTACCCATGGTCCACGGACCATGGGATTGTATGAATGGAGTGAGGCTCTAAGTGTAAAGATAAGTTTTTGGTGGAAAAAGCAAGTAATAGATAGATGTGAAGGCATGGTTAGGGCATAGAAGGAAAGTTGTAGTGTATTGGGTTGTAGTAGTAGGAAGATGCTCTGCAGATGAGTGCGCAAAGGCTTAGTAGAGTCTGTAGCTGAACACACTAGCCCGTGCAACTGAGTGTGCTGGGTGGAGTCAGGTCTATAAGTGGGATTGTACTTGGTTTTGAAAGATAAGAAAGAGAAGTTTATTATGTGCATCTATTCTTGAATCAATGGTTGAATGTTATACCTTACTTTTATTCTGTTCATTTATTAAGTGCACTTGATAAATACTTGTATGAATGCTTATATGTGAAGTTAAACTAAGTAAGAAACTAATAGAGACTAATTAAGGGAGACTTGGGTGAATAACATGGGGCACGCTGCGGTTAGCGAAGGCAGTGTCACAGGACATAGGATGCCTATGCGTGCATGTAGCGCAGTAAGTGTGAAGGTCGGACCATGTTCCAAACACCTCATATCAGACATCCCTAGGTTGTAGAAACTTGGTTCTGGCACCCTCCCATAGTACTTTGGGTGAGACCTCAGTTCGCGCTCTGCGAACTGTTGCCGAATGGGCCAGTAGTACAGAGATTTTCTTGGCTAAATCTCTTCTGAACCTGGGTCAAGCCCCACTAAGACAACACTATCAATGATATTTGGCCATCTATCCAAGTGATTTTTGAGCAAATAGATCTAATAAAGATAGCTACATAAGTTGTCCAAAAAGTCAAGGAAGAACTATGAGACATGCCTAAAGATGCTACGAGAATTATCCGCTTCCTCAATAGTAAACATAAGTATGAACTTCAGGAATTGGATATAGAGGATAGGATAGAAACAATTTTGGAGGTAAGAAAGGTCCTTTCCAAGAGAAACTTAATGTTAAACTTGGAGGAAAAGTGTCAAAATATGCAAATAGAAGCTAATAGATTTATGGCCAAGTTTCAAATTTTGAGAGAGAAAGGGTTACCCAGTTCCTTGGTCATAAATGACAAGCTCATGACACAATAGGATTATGACAACAAAATCAGTGAGCTAGCTAAAGAATAGGCTAGTACATCATTGATAAAGGCAATGCCAACAAGTAAAGTTCTTTACCAGACATTTGAAAACCTATTTTTCCTCCAACATGAGGTGAAACACCTATCCATCACTAGGCCTACTTTTGCTAAGTACACTGAGGAGATGAGATATAGAGGAGGATGTTGAAAATCAAGTTACCTGATGCTGATTTATGGGAAAAATGACTCATTTACTATAGTAAAATGTAGTAAAAAGGTTAATGTAGAGTCAACAGGGTAAAAGGTATAGGCAAGTCAACATGATTAAAGAGTATTAGTGTCAAAGTGTATCAGATGAAAGCCAAAAGTGAATGCAGCTTCCAGCATAAAAAGCCAAATAGAAAAGCAGCATAAAACGCTAGAAACCAAACTATAAAGGCCAACAACACCAAAATACTACTGACAACATGAATTAGTTCAATAGTTGTCTCTACATTCTAGCAAGAAGATATTTTTATTTCCTAGATTAAATCTCAAGTTAGTTTGGGATATTTTGTACTAAACTTTTGCATATATATTTCTCAATTCAAAGTATGTAGGGTGGATTCTTAGACATTTCTATAGACTTCTTGATCAAAAAACTGTAAAGCTATTGTAACACTAACTGATCCAGCGAGTTGGATTGATGAATAAAGACAAGATATTTCACAGGATTCATGTGTTAAGCGAAGTGCAGACAAGTATTTTCTCATGTTGTTGTTATGTTTCTTAAAGTTTTTCCACAATCTTTAATGTATTTCTAAATCTAAATCCTCTAACTGGAACAATATCATAGAATTTGTTTAATTACACTCTGTTTTAATAGTTAGGCATTTAAATGTTTTCAGCTGATATCTAAGTTAAAGAATTCTTAATTTCTCATTAGTTTAGGTTGATTATTTCAAATCCATATCAAAGGATTCTTAATTTCCCTTTGTTTTGAATACCCTTTGTTCCTCCTTTATATCTTGGTCTTATAATTCTTAATTGCTCTATCACCCTGATTAAAACCATTTCACCCTCCTGTTCCAAACACCTACACTTTACTCTGCTAGCTTTGCCTCTGAACATTCCCTTTAGTGAGCTGATCCAGGCCAGCTGCCCTTCTGTTGACTCCATAGCCCAATGGTCTAAATACATCATTCTATCCATTTGTTTTAAGGATCCAACCATCCAATCTTCAATACAAATCAAAAACCCCCCTGAACATTCATAACTAGCCTGAAATCACAACAAACAAAGCTAAATCACATAGAGAGAGCCCTCTTTGAGCCTAGGTTGGCTAGAGCATATGCCCAAAAGTTGGTTTGTGGTTACCTCAGTCATTTTCTTTCTTCTAATAACTTCTAGAGAAAATTCTGAGTGATAACATAGTGGTGACCATACTGGGGAAATTGAATCCTCAGTCCTAATAAAGCTTTAACAAAATTCTAATTCTACATTCTGATCCTCTTAAAGTCATTTGTTAGAAGTTATGTGGAAAATGTCTCACAAAAACAATTAAAAAATTGAAATTTTGTCTTCCAAGAAGACTCATTTTACTAGGGCTAATCCAAACCCCAGCCCTAGCCCAGTAGTTGATAATCCTAACCTAATTTCAAGAAAATCCAAAAAAGAAGAAATTTCAGTTAGCCAGATACCATTAGAAAGCTAATTCATGTCCTGATGAGAGGTTATTTTTAGAACAACTTCCCTTTGTTGTGCCATTTTAACATTCATTATTTAGAACAAAATCTGAAAATGCACTGAGTGAAACTATTGTAGATCCCGAGTTTATTGCAGACCTTGAAGTTCAACAAGCCAACAAATCCATTAATGAATACATTTTGAAATCTCCACAATCATCCATTAATATTGTCTCGACCCTAGATCTTTCTGAATAGTTGTCCATTACCTTGGGTTCACCATTGTTCCCTTCAACTTCGATAATAATACCTTCTGAAGTCCATTCTTTACCACCATTTATACCTACACTCCCTCACCAACCTATCATTACCCATTCATCATCTACTAGTCATGGTTCTTCATCAACTACTACATCATCTACAAGTACCTCAACCCCACATCTTAGCCCCTCCCAGCTTACAGCCATGGAAAATAGATATGCTCCTCATGTTTTACTTGCGCAACTTGGTGCTATGCCAGCAGACTACCAAAGTAAAATTTTTCAATTTGATGGCACAGGACACTACACTGCACAGCAACATGTCAACAAGATAATAGATTACTTTGAGTTGCATGAGATTGACACATATAATGTTCAAATGAGACTTTTTCCCAGACTTTAGTTGGTGATGTTATGAAATGGTTTAGAGCGTTGCCTACTAATAGTATTAATAATTTAGATGCATTTCACCAACAATTTTTGAACAGATGGGAAAAGAAAAAGAATCCCCTACAAATACTTTCAGAATATGAGAATATTAGAAGAATACCTACTAAAACCGTTCAAGATTACTACACTATATTCATTAATATATATAGTGCCATCCCGATTAATCTTAGACCCCCACCCGACTTAGCCTTAATAAAGTTTCCTGATGGTTTTGACATAGATATGGCATACCAAATTAGGGAAAGAAACCACCCAACATTAGAAGAAATGCAAAGTGTAGTTGTTAGTGTTAAAGCTAATTTGTTAGCTAAAAAAGCTAGAGTCAGAAATGAAAGAAGAGGAATTGCAAAGGATGAAGCTTCACCCTTTGACATTAAAATAGATAGTTTAGCCAAAATTATGGAAAAAATAATGGATAGAATAGAGAATATGGAGAGGAAACCTAAACGGGATAACCAACAAGCGCCTCCAGTTAGAAACCCAAATTTTAGAAAAAACCAAAACATTGGGAAAAATGGACTGGATCAGAACATTAGGCCTCCTTTTCAAGAAACTTATGCAGAGACATCCCAGCCAGAAGATCCAGAACAAGATACACAAATTAACCTAAAGGGAATAAATGATGAGGACACTATTTTTCTAACCCAAGATGAGCAGGAACTACATATGTTGCAGCAATTACAAATAGAGTCTGGAGAATTAGTTGATTACAAACAAGGATATGATTCTACCATCTTTGAAGTACATAAACAATATAATCTAAGAATAAAAAAGGATGTTGATGTCCCTGACCAAAACAAGAAAACAGTATAAAGTCAACCCAAGAAAATAAAAGAAGCCCATGTTTCAAAGATCCTCCAAATTCTCCCTAGGTAGAACCCAAAACCTTTTGGCCCCACTATTGTAGACATAACCTCTGATCAACCTTCTATTGATCTGACATCTGCTTCAATTCCACCTAAGGAACCAATGGATAAAGCTCAAAACATCAGATTTGAAAATCCACCTAAGGAGGTTCCCAGTAAAGGAAAAGAAGACAAGCCTACTCAAGTCCCTGCTGCAAAAATTCAAAACCTTCAAACAAAAAAAAGTTTCTTTGCCATTCAATCTGGGGGTAGAAATAGCAAAGATAAAGATTTCAGATCCTTTAACAGAACTAATCAAGAATGAAACTTACAAATCACATATAAACCATACATTAAACGTTGCTGAAAATGAGGATTTAGTCAACTTGTTTGATGACCAACCGGAATTCATATTTGTTCTAGATTTTAATGGCAAACCATTAGAAGGAGGAGTTCCACCATTTTACATCAGCCTTAGTATCCATGACAAAATTATGCACAATGCAATGTTGGATTTTGGGGCCTCTCACAACTTAACGCCCAAATTAGTGATGGAGAAATTAAACCTAGACATTACAAGGCCTTATAAAGATTTATTCTCATTTGACTCTAGTCAGGTACATTGTCTACGATTGATCAAAGACCTATGTGTCACTTTAGTCCAATACCCTGCCAAAATCATCCTTATGGATATTGCAGCTGCTGACATCCCACCAAAGTATGGCATGTCATTATCCAGATCATGGGGTGCCAAACTTCAGGGATCCTTACAACTAGATATGTCATATGCAACAATCTATGTTTTTGGACAATCTAGAAACTATACCGAGAAACCTTAATGAAATATATGGTAAGTAGCCAGGATCAACCTCAAAACTTTCCCATCTACTCCATACAATCAGATATCGATTCTTTTATCTTGTATAATGCTGATCAAACACAAGAAGGAATTTCAAAAAATATTAATGTGGAACCAAAATAAATTGCAGTTTCTACACAAATTGAAACTAACCAGACTACATAACTTTTCAATGAACAAGATGGTCAAATTGCTATAAATAATGAAAAGTTTGTTGCACCAGATAATGAAAATTATGACCATGAGATATTATGGCATCTAGAATTTGATAGGTTAGTCAATAGGTTAGGAGTAGGAGCAAGAGTGTGGATATGTAATTTGGAAAATAATCACTCAGAAGGTCGTGCATATAGATTGAATTTTAAACGTACCAATAATATGGTTGAGTATGAAGCATTAATTTTTGGTCTTAAGTTAGTTAGGAATGTAGGAGCTAAAAGAGTTTCTATCATTAGATACTCTGAACTAATATTAAAATAGATTAATTATGTATATATGATGAAGGACCCGAGATTAAGTTGTTATAGGAGAGCTATCATAGAGATACTTAACACTTTCCTAGAAATAAAGCTTGCAGTAATCCCTAGGAAACACAATATGCAAGCCCATTGTTTAGCAATGTTTGCTAGCACCTACAAATTACCCTTCCAACCTAACCATCGGTACACTGCTGAAGTTAGGCATAGACTTGCAATTCCAGATAATTTGAAGAATTGTCAAATATTTTCTGATGACAAATAGATAAATAAATTTTTACTTTCAGAAGAAGAGTTTGTAAATAACACTATAGATACCGATACATCAATAGATCTTGACACTAAGGGTGATATAGAAATAAATAATATAGAAGGTGATGAACTCGATAGATTCAAGCCATCTAAATTTCCCAAGTTAGATGTAGATAACCTAGAGAAAATTGAGATTAATGAAATAATCACTGAAGAAACTGAAGTAATTGATCTCAAATATAATTTCTTACCAAAGGGATTAACCCCTCTAGATGATTTATTTGATTCAAATGATGTTCCTAGGAAGCCTAAAATGGAACCTTTTAAAGTCTGATATAGAGGAATGTGATATAGGCACTGATGAAAATCCTAAACTAATCAAACTTTCAAAATCATTGCCCTCAACTGAAAAGGTGAAGTACATTGAGTTGTTGAAAGAATTTTAGGATGTCTCTGCTTGGAGTTATGAGGACCTGAAATCCTATGACACTAACATCATCCAACACACAATTCCTATTAAGGAAAATCAAAAGCCTTTCAAACAAAAACTTAGAAGGATTAATCATGTCTTATTACTTGCAATTGAAAAGAAATTCAAAGGATGTATGATGCCAAAATAATTGTGCCAATTAGATTTTCTGATTGGATCTCAAACTTGGTGCCAACTAGAAAGAAAAATAGTGAGATCAGACTCTATGTGGATCTCAAAAACCTCAACAAAGTGTCACTAAAAGACAATTACCCTCTCCCCAAAATGGACCACATTTTACAGAGAGTAGTTGGATCAACCAAAATCTCATTGTTGGATGGGTTTTCTGGTTACAATCAAATCTTGGTTCATCCTGATGACCAACCCAAAACTGTTTTTACTACTCCTTGGGGCACATTTGTTTATGTGAAAATGTTTTTTGGGCTAATGAATGTAGGAGCCACTTTCCAGAGGGCTATGGATATAGGCTTTGCAAAATAAATTCATGACTTCCTTGTGATACATCTAGATGATATTACCATATTTTCAAAATCTGACAATCAACATTTGGATCATCTAAGACAAGTTTTTATTAAATGCAGGAAATTTGGAATCTCCTTGAACCCCAAAAGGTCCTTGTTCGGGTTAGAAGAAAGAAAGTTGTTAGGTCACATAATTTCGAAAGATGGTATACGAATAGACCCTGCGAGGATAGAAGCCATCTTGCAAATACAACACACTAAGAACATTAAAGAGTTACAAGCTTTCTTCTTAGAAGATTTATATCTAATCTTGCAGAATTAATTAGATCACTAAACAACATGCTGAAAAAAGACTCCACCATAAAAATGACTATTGAGGATAAAAAATCATTTGAAGACATTAAACTAGCCTTGACTAAAACACCTGTGTTAATTAGTCCTAAATTTTACAGAGATTTCATCTTATTTTCCTTTGCTTCTGAGTATACAATTGCTGCAGTTCTATTATAGAAAAATGACCAGGGCTATGAACAAACCATTTCTTTCTTTAGCAAAGCCTTGATATATGCCCCCTTGAAATATAATATAATGGAAAAAAGGCATTGGTTTTAGTCAAAGTCGTTAAGGACTTTAGGGTATACATATTATATTTTCATATAGTAGCTTATGTTCCAAATTCAGTAGTTAAAGACATCCTGACTCAGGATGGTCCTGATGGAAAGAGGGGAAAGTGGATAGCTATTATTTTAGAGTATGATATAGAAATAAAACCTACTAAGTTAATCAAGGGCCAAGGATTAGTCAAGCTCATGGCTGAATTGAACTACCAGGCCTGGGATATAAACCCTATTGCAACAATAGATAATAAAGAGGAGATGGTGGCTCCACTAATCAGCCAGGCCTTTATTGAATCACCTTGGTATGCTAATATTATTTATGTTTTGATGAACTAACAAGCTCCTCCTGAATTATCTAGGACTAAAGTAGGCTTTTGAAGATGAAATCCTTAAAATTTTGTATATTATACCATTGTTTGTTTTGGAGAGATCATGAAGTTATTCTTCTCAACTACTTATTAAAAGAAGAATCTGACAAAGTTTTGCAAGAGTTGCATGAAGGTGACTATGGAGGACACCTTTACTGGAAGAATACAATAGATAAAATCCTTAGAGCTAGTTTCTACTAGCCTACCTTGTTTGCTAATGTCAAAAAATATGTGACCTCCTATCACGAATGTCAAATTTTTGAGGGGAAGAAAGAGCTCTTAAATTTACCCCTCAATCTAATCTCTGTACAAATACCTTTTCAAGAATGGGGTTTAGACTTCATTGGTGAAATTCACCCACCCTCATCTGCCCAACAAAAATGGATCTTCATAGCCACATATTACTTCACAAAATGGATAGAGGCCATACCTTGAATGCAAGCCACAGACACTATTATCATAACCTTCCTTGAAACCAATATTCTATCAATATTGGGATGCCCAACAAAGCTCATTACTCATAATGCAATAGCCTTTAAATCCAAAAGAATGATAGATTTCTACAATAAGTATCATATCACCCTAGGCCATTCTATAGCCTATTACCCCCAAGGTAATGGACTAGCAAAATCCTCAAACAAAAGCCTAATAAACAGCATCAAGAAGTTACTAGAGGACAATAAGAAAAATTGGAATAAAAAGCTATTCAATGCCTTATGGACAGACAAATTGACTACTAAGAAATCAATTATTACTTCTCTCTATCAACTAGTTTATGGAATGGAATTTGTCTTCCCATCCTCTTTGGGAGTACCAGTAATGAAGATACTTCAAGAATTGTAGGTTGAACCAAATAGTGTCCAAAGAAGAATCAACCAAACTATTCATCTACAACAAACCAAAGAAGAGGTCTATATCAGGTCTCAAGTTGTGCGGGAAAGGGTTAAAAAGATTTTTTATAAGAGAACCAAGGCAAGAGATTTCTACCTTGGTGACAAGGTGCTCTAGTGGGATTCAAGGAGGGAAGACAAAGGTAAAAGTGGGAAATTTGATTTCCTATGGAAAGGTTCCTATGTTATTTATGCTTACAGAGGAAATAATTATTTCTTCCTAAGAGAAATTAATGGTACATATGCAGAAATTGGGCCAGTGAATGGTCGAATGCTAAAACATTACTTTGAACCAAGTTACTAATTTTCATTTCTCATGTTGTGCATATTTCATTTACAAAGCATAGATTGGATTGGGTGCTGATCTTTGAAGTTGAAGCCCAAAGAGAAGGCCCTAAGCTTTAAACGATTTACTGTCATAAGTACCAATAATGCAGATGCATAGAAGAACACTTTGCAAGGTAACATCAACAACAATTCAAAGGCCACTGATCTTTAAAGTTCTTGACATTTCACTAGAAAATGTCATCCCCAAGTGGAGCCACTATTAGGTTCCTATACCAATAGGAGTCATAATTTTGAATGACTAAGGTTAAGCCTTGTAATATTGTACATACCTTTGCTTTCTACAAATGCTTTCCATATTAAAAACTTTAAAAATGTAAAGTGGGTATGTCCTAAAAGAAAAATCAAAGGACAAAAAGAATGGGAAAATGTCAAAAAATGAAAATATATGAACCCTAAAAAACAAAAAGAGGCCATGAAAGTGAGCAAGTCTAAATGCCACTACTATTTACTTTTATGCATAATAATGATTGTGTGCATCTTGTTATTCATACAACAATCCATGGTAATGAAATTGTTTAATCTTGATTATATCATGCTATGAATTTTATGTTTATAGTTAGAGAATAAAATTTGACCAAACAATGTAATATTGGTAGATCATTAGATAGGTAGAGACAATTAAAGGAGCTCATCAGTTTAATCTGAGCCTTTGGATGATATAAGGTTACAAATAGATAGTTTTATTAAAGAAAAGATACAATAAGGGTTTGCTAGCCTAAATGCACCCAAAGAAATGAAGAACACATGTTAGGGTAAGAAATGGGTAAGTAGAAGAAAGATTGTTGAACTACAAAGTTGCTTGGATCAAACTACATACATCATGCTTAGACTCATATTTCAACATGTATGATCAATTATGGAAGCAAAAATAAAGGTTTGCAAGTTAATGTGATCCATCATTCATTTTTTCCCTTACTAATTTCCTATCCACAAGTAATCTCTAGCACTTTAAATCCTTCGAGTCAAAGAGGCTCAAAGAATTTCTTTGACTTTTGGTGGGACTGGACCCTCTGCTTAATGGCTTATGAACAGCAAGTGCTAGAATCCCCTTCATAAAATCCATTTCTCCCCTCATTACCCTAATAAAATTCCTTTTCCTAAGGTTAAACTTCATTTTGCCTAGGAAAAGTGAAAACCCCTATGCAAATCCTATTTCATTAAAAAACACACACAAAAAATATTTTATCCTAAGTATAAAGCGCATGAACAAACATTACCTTTTTTTTAGGGGTATATCCATTCCGCTTATCATATTTCATATTAATTTCTATTTGTATTATATAATTCCCAATAAAACATTTTCCTGTTTTTTAATTAAATCCCTTAAATAAATACCCCCAACCCTCAGTTTTGATAAAAACTATACAATTCCCCCATCCATCCTGTCCATGCTATTTCATCACCTGACCATCGTCTAATAAACTGTGTCCAAATCCGATGATGCACAACCATATTGGCGGTGCCCAATGGCCAACCGTTACCCGCCTGATAAAATGGTTTTCTCTGACCCCCCAACTGCTACATGTCATGCTTTAGAGTAGATTGGGTGACCCCTCCGAAATACCACCCAACCTCCATAAGCGGTGCGATGACCTAGGAAACCACCTCCCCGCTCAACCTTCTAACCACCCACTGTTCATTTGAAATCACCCGCCAAAAAAATAACCATTGCACCATAAAAAGGCCGAGAGGCACTTCTTCACCTTTTTTTGCTCGTTTTCTCTGTGAACCTCTGCGAACTAGTGTGATTTATTAAAATGCCAAATTCACCATTTGAACTCCAAATTCACCCCAAAAGAAAGTTGCAGAGACCCCAGTCGACCTCTCAGTCAATACCAGATCCATTCGAACCTCTGAAGTTGCCATAAGCTCCAAATTTGCAAATAATTCACCCAATTAAAAGTAAAATTAATTGAAAAATACTTTAAATTTAAAAACCCACAACCAAACCCTCTGAAAAATCATAGTTACCATGAAAAACTTCTGAATAAACCTATAAAGCCAAATTTAAATCCACAAGAACTAAATTAGGGCTGCCCTTGTTGCCTTGGACGTTAGACCTGTCACAACTCCCCATTTGGACCTCAACCACCTTCCCTTGGCTGACAGGAATTTCCAAATTAAGTATACATCTAGCCAGACCCTCCAGCTTAAAATCCATTATTTAAGTAGGGACAAATATCTCAACCATGCTGATGATATTGGCCTTTGGGAGTCAAATTTGCCCAAATACCAGTTCCGAGAGGTACATGTTTTCCCTAAAATTATCTACCAGGCCATGCTTGTTACATTCCCAGCCTGAGAGCCATTATGTTCCCTGACCAAAATATTATGTTTACCATTACAGCTGATTCCATTAATGAAATGTTGCAACTCAAACCAGGACCAAACCTAACCCCACTCTTAATTGGAGTTTTTTTAAACCAATATTCCAAGTTAAGTCCCTCTAGACTAGCCCAATTGTTCCGAGATTTCATTGTTGAAGAGCAACACATTCCTAATATTCCCCCCCCCCCCCCCCCCCATATGTTTTTGCCATGTTCTCTGAAAGGGGCAAACAAATCATCACCATGATATCATGTGTCCTAGCCTTCATGTCAATTTATACCCAAGGGTAGCCTCCTCCTGTTTTGTATAATTATGCTGAGTTCATAGCTGAGAGAATGCATGAACAGTTCGCTAGGATGCATAATGAGAGAGTATTTAAATACTCATATGTTCTATACCATATGTTTTTATACTATCAACCAGATAGATTTCCTTTCCCCTTTAGAAGCTAGATACCAAAGACCAGCCCACATCTATCATTTTTTGGACCCCACTGTTCCATAAGTTTCAGTCACTATATACCTATTTAGATTTCATAGATTCTTTTGTTCATCTAGTCATGACTATGCTGACAAGAAGCCCTCCACCCCGGATAAGTCCAGAGATCAAAAGGGTCCTTCAATTGTATAAAGAGAGCAAAGTGGGAGATTGGTACCTTTACCAAAACCACATAGAGATAAGAATTTATGGTTGCCAGATTGCACCATATAAACTACCCAAATACCTCTCCACGTGGTTATTTTCTCTAGATTACTATAGATAAATAATGAACTCTAATGAGATAAATTTTGTCTCGGCCAAGAAAAGATCTCAATTCAAAGTAAAAAACTAGTTAGGCCCCTTAATCTGCAATTCTAGAGAGGCAGGGGAGGAGGCAAACCAAATCTTGCAACAAATGAAGTTCCAAAAGAGTTTCATGTGGAGGTATGACCCTCAAGAGTTTATGACCAGATTGAGAAATAAGGCCAAGTTGGGACCTTATATTCACCACCCCATGCTAGAGATAGAAAGACATGCCAATCAATCAGAGTGGGTGGAAAACAATATTGTATACAGAGACAATACAAAGGTAGATGTAGAGAATTCCTTATGTGACTTAGAAAGACAGTTTGATGAGAGCTCATTTTTGCAGGTACTTGAATATCAAGAAGCACCCATGAGCACCCCTCCTATCATGCAGACTCCTCAAAATGAGGAAAAGAACCCCAAAAAGACCAGGGAGCAACCCTCAAGTTTAGTAATGGGTACATCAAATATACAATATGGGACTAGTCAGAACGAAAGACCTAGGCTAAATCCTATTTCAGAGCAGGAAGACACAGAAGGCTTAGTAGAAATAAATGATATTGTGCTGGACAGAAGTAAAGGAAAAACTCTATTTGAGGAAACATAAGGGCCATCCACATCACAGACCCAGATTTTGGAAAGGCAGCTAAGTTTAAAAGTATCCTCATTCAATAGGCCTGCTGATAAGGATAATGATATAAAAGATAGATATAAACAGATCAAGATGAGAAATGAGAAACTAAAGGCCCAAACTTATGCTCAGTATCTCAAACTCACACCTACCAATCAGAAAAGGTTGATGTCAACTTTTGACATCAAGGAGGGAAAATTAGAGATGTCCTTCATAAAACCAACTGCACAATAGCCAAGGACATCAATAAATTACAAGAGAATTGATTTTGAGGTATTCGCAAGGGATATTCATCCCATTGACCAAATCGAATTACACAAATAGGCTGGAGAGATGATATACTCCACCCTCACAGGTAAAGCCATAGCTGCTCATCAGTTACAGAATTCATTGAGCAATATCTCAACTCAATATCAGTTAGAGAAGGCCTCCACATAGGCCAAGGATACTAGAATCAAGACTTTGGAAGAATTAGTGATTGAATTGGGACATGATCGAAATTGATTAAGAGAAAGAATGATGACATTGCAGCACTGGAAAAAATTGAAGATACCTCAGCTGCAGCATCCCCAAACACTAGAAGTTTTGGAGAACTAGACTAGACATGAAGAGTTGATGGACTTGGTCCTAAAACTTAATGATCAGTTAAAGGAGACAGCGAAATAATTGGACACTTTAATCCAATTAAAGAAATGTGATATTGCCACTACATCTTCAAATTCCATCCCAATGGTCTCAACAAAAATTCCTTCAATGTTGGCAACCTCATTGGCTCCCATAGCTCCCATGCCTACAATACAACCAGTTTCAACAGATTCTACATCAGCAATAGGTGCGTCAAGAGAAGAAGCAGCAAAGTTGGTCAGAGCGATGGAGGAAATGTCTATTTAGTCTACAGAAATGAACAAACTGAAAGAAAAGATGACAAGCTTGGAAACAAATTGCAAGCTTTCCAAGATCATGCACAAGGAAGAAGTGCATAAATCTGCCAGAATGAATGAAAGATTAAAGGCCATGGAGAAATATCTAACACTAAAGGAACCCCTTGGGCAAGCCAAGGAACTATTATGGGCCAATATCATTGACTCTGTCAATGATATTTGGCCATCCATCCAAGTGATTTTTGACTAGATAGATCTAATAAAGATAGCTACAGTAACTATCCAAAAAGTCAAGGAAGAACTAGCAGACATGCCTGAAGATGCTACCAGACTTATCCACTTCCTCAATAGTGAAAATAAGTATGAACTTCAGGAATTGGATATAGAGGTGTTGTGGTAAAACACCAACCCTCCCATTTTTGACTTGTTTACTTGCAATAATGGGGACCCTTTCAATAAAAATTTTGGTTACCCTTTTAGGACTTTTATTACCTTACAATTATCTTAATTTTTCATTTTCTTTAGATTCTTGTTTTGATTTCTTTGTTAAAATCGATTTTTTATAAGCTTTCCATTGATGCTCGTTTTACCTCATTTGATCAACTAGTTTGTAAATGACACTCCTTTGAAGTTTAATCAATTGTGTCACCTGCCTTAAAAAATGCATTTATTGTAAATATCAATCTTTAGTTGAATCTTCATTAATTTTTTAATTTTTCTAACAACTTTGCTAAGTATCCCAGTGAAATTATAGAGCACTTAACCCCACTTAACTTCATTTAAAAAAAACACTTAACTAAACTTTATTAAATTTAAACCAAAAATAAAGTAAAATATATATAAAATAAAAATTTATAACGTAATCGGAAGATCGCATTGGACATTCTCAATCGTAACATTTTTAAAAATCTCGATAATCTCATTCTCCCG